>KZ309213.1:110816-124254 GCA_000376725.2 Ladona fulva | reverse complement strand
TACTACACTCACACTCACACACACACACACACACACACACATATATATATATATATATTGATTGTTGGCAGTCAAAAAGGTTACTAAGTTACGTGTGTAACTGTGATCGGCGATTCTGTCTTGATCTCCTCAATGTTGCCAAAACATCGTCCTTTCAAGGTTTCTTTTTCAGTTTTGGACATAGGAAGAAATCACAGGGGGCCATGTCCAATGAATACGGTGGTTGAGGCATCATTAAAATGTTGGTTTTTGCCAAAAATTCACGAACAAGCAGTGAGGTGTGAGCTGGTGCGTTATCACGTAGCAATTGCCACAAAATTTTTTCGGCACAGGTCCGATCAGTTTCTTCAGATTGCTTCACACAATCAGCGTAGAACTTCCAGGTAATATACCTTATTGACTGTACGTCCTGATGAAAAGAACCCATGCCATTGAAATAGAAGAAAACTGTGAGCAGAACCTTCACATTCGATCGAACTTGATGAGCTATTTACGGTCTTAGTTCTTCAGGAAGCCTCCGATGGGACGACCTGGCCTTTGTTTTGACGTCATGCCCATACACCCATGTTTTGTCACCAGTATAGTAAGTTCTGGATCAACATTGACTTCATTCAGCAACTCTTGAGAAATGTTCATTCAGTGCCACTTTTGGTCAAAATTCAACAAAGGATCTACATTTCATAAATCTTCTAATATATAATGTATCATACTTAAAATATCTGGAGTACCTTTTATAAGTAAAGATACATGTAATTTAAACACAACAGAAGTGTTAAAAAATAACAAAGCACGAGTATTAAAAATCTAACCATAAAGGTGCTTTGAATTTAAAATCCAATTTTCTCACATGTTACATGAAAACATTTTGCGGGCTGTAGTTTGGAGACCTCTGACTTAGAGTAATGTGATGTCCCCTGGGGTGCAAGAGTGCCTACTCAGTATGTATAGCTATAGTTAGAACTTTTTTTATTATAAAAAAAGACATTAAGGACTTACCAGTTCGTCCCTGCTCATCCCTTGCAGTGGCATCAGCTCCCAGCTTGAGCAACCTCTTAACAGCTAAGACCTGTCCCTCCCTTGCTGCACAATGCAAGGGGCTCATTCCAGATCCAGCACATCCATCTACTGGCAGACCACATCGTGCAACCAGGAAGGTCAGCATTGGTAGCCGACCAGCTTGGGCAGCAAGGTGGACTCCTCCACGACCTGAGGCATCAACCCTCACTAAGGAAGCACCTCGTAATGCCAGCAGCTGCACCAGAGCTACATCTCCACTCCTTACAGCCTCCAACAAAGGGGTGAAGCCACACGAGTCAAGGGGATCTGGTGGACAGCCCGCAGCAAGCAGAAGTTCCACCACTGCTCCTCGTGCATGCAGTGCTAACATGCAGACCAGACTACTCGTCACCTTAATCCACTCAATCCCAACATTTGAGGTTTACCTATATCATGGGTGGCCGGACTTAACAAATCCCAAAGCCATTTAAATTATCTACAAAATATTTAAGGTTATTTTCTCCATCCATCAATCAAAATATCTATCCTTACTGCCTGATCATTGCCGAAAATCAGATGAACAATAGAATCTAGGCAAGTTATTTGACAGCAAATAACAAAAACATACTAGAAATAATCCTAAATCAATAAAACTATAAAGTAGTTTTCATCACCTTCTTAACAGTAAGGAAGACATAAGAACATCTTGTAAATGTGAAGGATCATTTACCATCCACTCCCTTTCTAGGAGCATAGGTTCTAGGTGTAGGTAGGAGTTCCATTGAAACTGTTCTTAAGTCTTATGTTGGACTGATGGGCTGCTCAATTAACTGTCAAATTAAAAAACACTTTTAGTTTCAAATTAAATAACAGAAAGCAATTGTAGCAAATTCATGGGTAGGGACAGGAGATAGATGAACAGAATGATGGAGTTGCCATTTATGAGAAGACACATAATGAGAATTAGACACATCCATCAAAATCACAAAACAGTCGTATGACTTTATAATAGAAGATGGTTGCAGTCTCTCTTCCATGTAGAAATGCTTGATTTGAACAACTTCAAACTGTCAAAAAGTGAAAAGGGTGTTGAAACAAAGATAAGAAATGAAGAGGAAGGCCTTCACTTCACCTGAGGCAATGCCAGTAAAATATATTTACTTACTGAGGGATTCCATTGTAAATATGGAAAAGAAATCAACAGTACTCATCCTCATTCAAAAACATGCGTGTATGAAAAAAACTGGAACAATAAATCATTAAAGGATAGTAACTTTGCTCTATGAAATGGTCATTAAAGGAAATGGTAACAGTAGGCATGAAATAGTGAGGATATCAAAAAAAGTAGATGACATAAAACCATGTAAATAGAGTCTTAAATCTATCTAGAAGCTGATTGCTGCAGAAATGTTACATCTTAACTGTCCTAAATCATTCCTGCGGGCTGGAACAAGAGAAAATGTGATTCAGAAGCTGAATATCAACCCAGAAAAACTTATCATTTTTGGAAGTTATCCACCTTTTTATTCAAAACAAAAGATTATCAATTCCAAATTTCATTAGAATTTTCCAAAAATTTAAGTTGCTTTGAGCATTGCATGGATACCCTGCTAACCTTAAATTAGAAATAAGAATCTGAATTTGAATCAGATCCATTACACGAAGACACCTCTCTATGGTAATGATTCAAGGAATTCAGATTATAATGTTAACTTCAAATCTATTTTTAAGATGCAAACTTTGTTCTAAATCTGAAACATTCCCATACATCCATATTTTGAAACAGAGAAGCAATATCAGTCCAACCATGAGCAAAATCTTTAATGAGTAAAAGAAGTCCTACTTAGTAATAGCAATGAAGTATGATTTCACAACTAAAAGATAACTACAAAGATCCAACCACCAATGGTTTAACTTTAAACCAATCTCATTCATGATGATGATGACTTAGAGTAAAAAATATATGTATATTTTTTTTTTCAAAAGAGTTACACAATGTAGCACCATGATGAATTGAAAAGAGCATTCATATTATGAATGAAGACAAATTGGAATGACAAAAAGTTTATCAACCAGTAAATATTGCATGCGATTTAAATATACAGAATGAAGTGCTTAGATTGCTTTAAATGTTGTTATTAAATAGCAAAAGATCAACCAACTACTCAGATATTCTCTCAATAAAGATATCTGAGAGACAAACAGACAAATTCTACATCAATGCAGACAACATAAGGACAAACAGAAATCAAGCATTGTGATTCTAATTTCTATCGACTTGATCCATTAATGAGTTTTAATAATTAAGATGACATGCGTCCAATTCATTAATCTCTTGATCTAGTATTTTTGCTTCTAATGCTTTTTCACATCTTAAGTTTATATGCAGGGGTCCCAACTAGAGTATTATATTTTTTCCTGCTTCTAAAGAATTTATTAGTACATTTTCTACATTTTTTGCACTGTTTACTAGCATTCTTCTTATAGGAAGCAGACTTCCTCTGTTTTCCATGTGTATGAATTAATGTAATCATCAATATTGATAGCTATGAGATCACCAGGAATACTACAGGATTGAAGATAAGGGGAAAGATTTCCTCCCAGCCCTTTCCAGGTTAGATATTGCTGAAGATTGCTGATCTGGTAACCAACTTTCAGAAATCCAGTAGGGAAATTGTACTATTTTCAGGTTAATATATGGTGTGGGCATACACTAATACTGCACAAATTGCATTGTCAAATAATGGGAAGAACCAATTCTGCCCTCTGACACCTTCTGGGTGACAACCAAAATTTCATTCAGAAAATCAACCCTCTAGTTGAATCCATTATCTTTCTTTTTCATCTTGCTATCAATCAGAAGTGGACACTGGTTGATTCTGTGGAATTGAGTAGTTCCACTTGCTCTCATAATATCATCTCTCTAAATTTTCTTCAGAGAGAGACCCGGAAAAAAAATTGTCAAAGTGAACACTTAATATTTGATGTCCCTAAATTTGAAGTCGTTTTCGCAACAGATGTCCAAAGTTTGGTCACACCTATATTATCTTCAGTGTTGCCAAATGCCTTCATACACCTGTATCTGCTAACAATAGCATGTTTATGAGCAACAAACTGTTTGAATTTTTGTTTGAATCCAAATCTGTCCTGTTTTTTTACACATTAGTTCTTTAGATTCAAAACCACTCACCTGGGCACCAAGTACCCTGAAAGTGCAGCTGCTGGAAAATTTGAGACGTGTTCAGCCATATAGCCTACTCATCTAAACCCACCCCATAATTACCACCTGTCCCCAGAACTTTAAAACAATATATAATATGGATAATTTGGGGTAATTCTTCAGCAAAGAATTGGAGGAATCATGTGATATTGGAATAAAAAAGCTATTACCAAGAGACCAGAAATACTTGAAAAATAAAGAGACTAAGTCAAAAAATAAAGCGATGAATAAATAGTTTTAATTTGACTTTGAAAGAATGTTTTCATTATCTGTAGCAAAAGGAAACTTATTTTTTTGATACTCCTTATATGAGAGTGGAAAATTACCAGAAAAATGTAAATTTTCCATTTCTATATCAAAGTTTAGCAAAATTGTGAAGCAATTCATAGCAGAAAGACATTTAACTTCTTGATTATGAAAAGTTTTATCAGGCACTCAACAAGAGTTCTAAAACCAAATAAAAACTGGCTCTGTATAGAACCTTGCAGAATCATTTCATTTCCAGACAATTGAGTAAGTATCACCAATAAACTTGACATAAAACTATGTTATATCAATTTCTGAGAATCTGACGAACAGCATGATTTGTCAAATACTGTCATTCTTTGTTCATAAGATCTAGCATACTTTCTGAGTGTTACTAAGGGTGCAATAAGCTCTTATAGTTATTTTAAAATATACCAACTTCTGTGAGTAAAACTATACACCTCTAAACCTGTAAATGCTGGTTTCTTGTGGACATTCTAAGGGCAGTCGAATCCATGAAAGCATGTGGGTGCCAGAAAGTCCACTGGGGTAGCTACTTAATTACCTGCCGCATGGTTCCTGCAGATATACTCAACACTAGGGCTCACTCACAGTAAACTCAGCCTTTTAGCACAGACTTGTTCATTTACCTTCAATACACTAACCCTTTGAAATAATTGATGAAAGGTACACTAGACTCTTAAGGACAAAATATTAAAAAAACTGGCTGGAATGAATAAAATAGTTTCCTTATAATACATTATAAATATATACGTATATAATACATATACAATGCAATAAATGTTTAACTAATACTTTTTGATTTTATTTAATGACATCTCATATCTAACTCATGGTCTTTATTACAGTATCAGATAAGCCAGATCAGGTTATTCAGATAGTGTGAAGGAATCAAGGCTGGGAATATTTTATCAGTTTACAGAAACCATGTTTAGTTCACAAGAATGCAGTTTTCAAGAGAGCCAAGCCAAACTTTTTAGTAATTAATTGTTGGAATGGTGGTAACTGTCGGTAGCCAGCTTCATATATTGGAATCCATGTAAAAATGCCTTTGAAAAAATGTTAAAAGAAGAACGTGACAGAAAAAAGTCAGAAAGAAAGAAACAAGATATAATAGCACTGCTTCTACATCTTGTTTAATAGAAAAGTTGGCTTTCAAATTCTCCCTCTTTTAACACTTTCGACTTGGCAAGAAATTTTAAACTTAGCATAAGGAGATAATATACAAGGAGATGATAGGCCTATTATGAATTCATTTAGAATAGCATATCATTTTTGATCACAGAATATCGTATTTGATGAGTACTTATAAGTCTGTAAAATTCTTGTAGTAAATTATTGCATAAAATATGTCAGGGTAAAAGGTAATTAATCCTCTTATTAAAGTGCGAATCAGATCCATTACACGAAGACACCTCTCTATGGTAATGATTCAAGGAATTCAGATTATAATGTTAACTTCAAATCTATTTTTAAGATGCAAACTTTGTTCTAAATCTGAAACATTCCCATACATCCATATTTTGAAACAGAGAAGCAATATCAGTCCAACCATGAGCAAAATCTTTAATGAGTAAAAGAAGTCCTACTTAGTAATAGCAATGAAGTATGATTTCACAACTAAAAGATAACTACAAAGATCCAACCACCAATGGTTTAACTTTAAACCAATCTCATTCATGATGATGATGACTTAGAGTAAAAAATATATGTATATTTTTTTTTTCAAAAGAGTTACACAATGTAGCACCATGATGAATTGAAAAGAGCATTCATATTATGAATGAAGACAAATTGGAATGACAAAAAGTTTATCAACCAGTAAATATTGCATGCGATTTAAATATACAGAATGAAGTGCTTAGATTGCTTTAAATGTTGTTATTAAATAGCAAAAGATCAACCAACTACTCAGATATTCTCTCAATAAAGATATCTGAGAGACAAACAGACAAATTCTACATCAATGCAGACAACATAAGGACAAACAGAAATCAAGCATTGTGATTCTAATTTCTATCGACTTGATCCATTAATGAGTTTTAATAATTAAGATGACATGCGTCCAATTCATTAATCTCTTGATCTAGTATTTTTGCTTCTAATGCTTTTTCACATCTTAAGTTTATATGCAGGGGTCCCAACTAGAGTATTATATTTTTTCCTGCTTCTAAAGAATTTATTAGTACATTTTCTACATTTTTTGCACTGTTTACTAGCATTCTTCTTATAGGAAGCAGACTTCCTCTGTTTTCCATGTGTATGAATTAATGTAATCATCAATATTGATAGCTATGAGATCACCAGGAATACTACAGGATTGAAGATAAGGGGAAAGATTTCCTCCCAGCCCTTTCCAGGTTAGATANAAATTAGAATATAATGAATCAATTCTGGTGATATATGGTGGAACTTCGCCATGATTAGTAAATAAAAACACAATCATAAGTCCACAGAAGATATATATAGGTCTGATGATGAGGTAGTACCATCGAAACCAGTCGTGTTTTTATCAAATATATCTTCTGTGGACAGTCAGATTGTGCTTTTATTTACTAATAAAAGTAGGATGTTGAATTAGCATGACATGTCATTTTCAGGGTCTTTAAATTCAAGAAAATAGTATTTACATACGAAATGTGTAAGAGTACACAGAAATACTGCCGACAAAATTTAAACAAAATACTGCAGTCATCAGTGGTTTAACAAAGAGGTATCTAACTTTACAGTATTCTACAAATTTTGCTTTTTGTTAGATTGTCAGAAATTGATATAACATAGTTTTACTGTAAGTTTATTGGTGAGATGCGCTAAATAGTCACGAGCTCGATTGTCACACACTCAGCTGTTGTGGAACTGAATCATTTTGATCACCAGACTTGCTTTAGTTAAACACGTCAATGCCTGCTACTGCCAAGAACTCCCACTATTTGTATACATTCTTTTAAGATGTTCCCTGTTCAACAATTTGAGACGTTTTTAGTTTCTTTTACAGTTTTAGATTAAGCTCCCTTCAGATGCAGTTTTCTAAAGATAAGTATCCCTATAAGCACTCTCTTAAAGTTCAAGGATTACATATGCCATCAAAAGAGCTCTTTTGCGAAGAGGGATACAAGGGGCACCTTACCAGCAGTATGAAGAGGTGTGCGGCCATTACGACTTGTGGCTGTGGCCAATGTTGGGGCAGCAGCAAGAAGGCAGCGTGCTACCACAGGATCTCCCTCTCTTGCAGCCACATGCAACGCCGTCCATCCATCTTTGTTACGAAGTCGAGGGTCAGCACCAGCAGCCAATAGTGAACGAACTGTTTCTAAAGTTGATGGGCCACTTCGAGTGCATGCCAACATCAAAGGTGTCCAATCTGCCCGTTTCAATGGGTCTACATCCACTCCTAGATTTCATAAAGAAGCTTAATGCAGATGGTGAAGATAATGTGCAGGTTTTTGGCAATGATTAAACAAGGTAGAAGTAGAAAAAATGAATTTTTTACATGTCACTAGACAATTTTCTAAGGTGTACCTGAGATAAAATGGAAAGTAATAAAAGACTGAATAAAACATAACAAAAAATTATAAGAATAACTTTTATCTGACTCAGAAGTCCATCTAAAATAGAAAGAAAAAAAATCAAAGCAAACTTATGAACTGTAAATAGAAGTGTAAATCAGGAAGCAAGTTCAAAACTAAGAAAGTTTTCAATGCCTATCAATACACAGGCTACACCAAATGAAGATACAAAACTGAATGAAACTAACCTCTGCTCAGAAGGTAAAGTACAACATCTGGGCGTCCAGCCTGAGCTGCCTCATGAAGTGGTCTTTTTCCATCCAGGTTACTGACTTCCGGATTTACTCCAGGACATTCCTCACACAGAAACCTTAAAGCATTAATTGAATGAAAATGTACATTAATTATAAATTAAAACAGTACAAAGTTTTAAAAATTTTATAAGTTATAACAGGAGTAGTGTACCAATTTGAGAACCTTCTCATCTTGCAGATTTATTTATTGCAGTCCAGAATCTGAGTAGGCAGCCTCCTTTATTTATAGTACCAGATTTATTAACACTATAATTTAATAATGGAAAAGAAATATCTAGCACACTTCCACAGATTTTTCTGTGAAAGTCTGTGGAAGAGTACGAGATATCTGTTTTCCATTATTATGACCCTCCACAAAGTAATGCCTTTGCATATTGAGTTTAATAATTTAATCGCTAAATACCATCAGATTTCACATAAAATCAATAGATGATTTCTTGGGAATATCCACATTGGGCATGCATCTAGAGCTGCCATAGTATCACTTGCACTAATAACAATGCTCTGGAAAACTGATGCTTTTTAGACATTTCCCAATATGTTTTCCAATTGAAACATTCATGGTGGCTGAAATATGCAATTTTTTCACAGATGCAGATGGCCAATTTTTCCATTGGTGGAAACCATGCTGGCAACACACCTCATTCAGCAAAAGACAAGGATGATTGCAATTAGCACAATTTATAACAGAAGTGTTAAAACCTTGGATGTGCTTCCAGAATGTAATTTGTAAGGACCTCTCATAAATCATGACATGACAACATGACCGTTCTGTATGTACCCTTTATTCATACTGTTTAACAAATCCCTTGACGGGGCTGTCTTCCCAGACTGCTTTAAGACTGCATATGTTATACCTGTTTTTAAGAGTGGTGATAGACATGATGTACGTAATTATAGGCCAACTGTTATTCAACCAGTTCTGTCTAAAGTTTCTGAGAGCATTCTTCTTGATAAATTGTATCCTGCAATTAGCAGAATTTTAATCAATGAGCAACATGGTTTTTCTAGTGATAAGTTTACTACTACTAATCTTCTGTTATTTNCATGATTAATTATACCAGGTATGACTATGTAGGGCAAAACATAATGAACCCTTACAATTTAAAAACTCACTCCCAATACTATACTTTTTAGTCTTTGTATTGTATAATGTACAATCATGAATATCAATTGGAAAACTAGCGTCCTCTTGACAAAACTACTCCTTTTCAAAAATTAGAAGAGGTAGAATCAATATAAACAGTTCTCCTAACAAGAGCTTTGATTTTTAGGATATCAGTAAGTAAATGATAGCTAAGAAAACAATTCACTGTCAAGATGAAGCATTCTATTTAATGCTTCATAACAATGTGCTTTTCTCAAGTAAATTGAGACACTGCAATTTCCAGAGAGCAATATCAAGTAACTTACCAATTTATAAGTATAAGAATAACTTATAGCATAAGGATAACATGTTATTGGCACACCTTAGTAAAAATAAAAGCTACTAAGATTGCTAGAAGATCATGAAAATAGGTAGGAAAAAATGTATTAGATTTACAACACCTTAGTCTAACTCTCATTCTTTTACACTTTTTAAGTAACCCTAAATAATAGCTGAATGAGCCGATCAATAATATACCAGTTTGATATATAAGCAACATACATGAAATAATATAGAATTAGCCACTCCGTTAAGTAAATACATTCCAAATAACAGTCTGTGCTTAACGTGTCCTACACGTAATTAAAAGCTGTAATTAAAAAAAAATCTTACCTTCATGAAATAAAATATCAGTAAAAGTATAGATAAAAATGTTTTATGATTACATAGCAAGCTATTTAACTAATCAAATACTACATTCAAAGACGCGGGTCGTAACAAGGAATTCGAAATATCATAAAAGGACTGAAAATTGCTTACGGGTCGAAATTCACTAAATACTTTGACATCAGCTTACAGTAATATAAATGTATATTTGTATGGATTATCACATAAAGCGACAGCTCCAGGAATAATAACATATATAGCAAACAATATATTTGACATCATCAACAATGTCAGACTGGATGCAAGATTAATTAAACACTGATTCTTACTTACCGAAGGACATGAAGATGACCTTCTCTAGCCGCAACATGGAGAGGAGTGTCACCAGATTTCTTGTATTTGCAATCAGCCCAATGTAGAGTACTGCCGGCTGCAGCGATAATAGATCTTAAATTTTCAAGATCTCCTTCCCTTGTTGCCTGCAGAATTCTTTGGTACGTTGTTGGGCTATTGGTAGTCATCTGCCTGAAGAAAACCGCACATCTAAACACGGAATTTTCACCTCAATGGGGAAATTTACCACGAGGATGGTTTCGCATGCCCAAACAAAGGCTTACACAGAAAGTTCACTATGATATACTTTTTCACAGTATCTAATTCCGAAAAGTAGGAGAAATGACGAAAATGTGTTCTATGATAATTTCCCTAGACGGAAAACATTCCCGCTAAAACATTCAAGAAGACTAACCTCAAATAAATTTACAAACATCACCCAAATTAAAGTATTTCATTATTCCGCGAAAGATTTAAACTAGCAAATTGTAATAAACCAATTATAACAGCCGCAACCGTGAAATGAAGATTAGAAAATAAGAGATGAATAATTGAAACCTATAATGACTATAGAAGACATGGTTTACTTATGTTTACACATTGCTTATGATCAATAGTCACCATGGGTTAGTCTTCATGATATATGGCTCATCAAGCTTTATTTTTGAACCATTTTAAAATCAGTATTAAGTTGATACACTCTTCAGATTTTATCGATCGCCCATTATAAGGCCCCAAAGTTGGGGCTCTGAAGATTTGGAATGCATCAGAGGTATGGCAATATGCTTTCATATGTCCTGCTGTGGCCTACCAAATGGAATTTTAAAGGTCCATATGGGGCTACAATGTCTGGGGAAAAAGAGGAAATATATGCATATAAGCTTGCAGGAAGCAAGAAGATTTACTCATAAATAGATATACATCAAGTTATTTCTTAATATACACAGTACTGCATGCTAAACAGAATATTAAAGTTACCAAAAATTTGACTATTATTTCATTCTTCCATGAATCCTTAACTTTAAGTAGGCAAAAATGGATTAGCTACTTTGCTGAACTTCAAACAAACCAATTGAAATCATTTAAAGCCTGGACTGGGAGTTGCTATCCTTCTAGTGTAACTACAGCTTCTTCCCTGTCCATGGCCAAGTTTGAAATTCTTTCATGCAACACCAAAGAGCAGTGCCAAACATGATAAAACAAATATACTCCACAACTACAAAACTTCTGATTGGATAACTACAGGAAAAACAGTATATAGGAAGAAATTAAAATCCAATCTAATTAAAGGGCATTTTAAGAATATCATAGGAATTTTAAAATATTTCTAGGATTAAAGAAGCCTGGAAAATACTTCTTGCAATTTAAAAGGTATTGTGGAAAAGTATGGGTTAAGGGACATAGTAATATAGAGTTATATAGGGGGACATGTATATATAGAGGTTTTTAGTACAGACATAGAAATAACAAATTGNGTGTGTGTGGCCATGATATTAATATTACGTAACTACCATGGGGTAAAGAAGAATGCTTTTTACAATAATCTACAGGCAACAAATATCATGGTGCATAGACAAAATATGCAATAGTCAATATAAATATTGAATCTTTTCCATATCGTCAAACAAATTGCAAAATGATGATGATCTTGGTACACAAGAATAATACATTATCGATTAATAATTAAATGTAACAGCAGAAAGATATCCTCAGTTGACTGCCAGATTTCATGATTAATTATACCAGGTATGACTATGTAGGGCAAAACATAATGAACCCTTACAATTTAAAAACTCACTCCCAATACTATACTTTTTAGTCTTTGTATTGTATAATGTACAATCATGAATATCAATTGGAAAACTAGCGTCCTCTTGACAAAACTACTCCTTTTCAAAAATTAGAAGAGGTAGAATCAATATAAACAGTTCTCCTAACAAGAGCTTTGATTTTTAGGATATCAGTAAGTAAATGATAGCTAAGAAAACAATTCACTGTCAAGATGAAGCATTCTATTTAATGCTTCATAACAATGTGCTTTTCTCAAGTAAATTGAGACACTGCAATTTCCAGAGAGCAATATCAAGTAACTTACCAATTTATAAGTATAAGAATAACTTATAGCATAAGGATAACATGTTATTGGCACACCTTAGTAAAAATAAAAGCTACTAAGATTGCTAGAAGATCATGAAAATAGGTATGAAAGATGCTTGGATTTATATTTTTTGTGACTAAAGACTTCAAAATATTAATTGTTTTAAGCTGTTACATATTTCACTTGTGAGATCCATCTTAGAATATGGGAAATGTTTGGAAATTATAGAAAATAAAGCCCCAACTTAAGAAGATAAAAAGGAAATTCCTTAGGATAATTGCTGTTAAATTTAAATTGGAAAGAGAAAGTGGTGAATATGAGGGTCTTATGAGCTACTTACAATTGCCGCTTCTCTCCCCTAGGAGAAAGCAATTAGGCTTAATATACTTAGATAACATTTTAAATAGTAATATTAAATGTTCTGAACCGCTCTCTCTCATAAATTTTAATTGTCCATTAGTTATAACTAGAAAACCTGATCTTTTTAATATACCATATTTACAGAGAAATTATGTTTTATTTACCTTTCTACCGTATCTTAAGAGAGGCTTACAAGTTCTGTAATGGTACAGACTATATCAATACTTCAAATAATATGTTTAAAAAATTTGTTGGGTCTAAAGTTGTGTAGCTTTATTATAATTATAACCATTCTATATAAGTGACCTGAAGCTCTTGTTTACTCTTTATTTTATGTGCTTAACCCTTTATTTACATATTCTATTGTAATTTTATTACATTTATATTATATTTATATGTCAAATGTTTGACATATAACCTTACCTATTTTACTATTGATTTTATTTTAATTGAGAATTATAATTGTGAACTATTTTAACCTATGTATACGTATTTACTTTGTAAGTTATTATAATCTTGTATTTCTATTAAAAAATAGGGCTCTGCTCATAAATAAATTATTATTATCTAAACAAACACAGGAATGCTCGA
>KZ309213.1:84113-103468 GCA_000376725.2 Ladona fulva | reverse complement strand
AAAAAGTCTGACGGGACCGGGAATCGAACCCGGGTCTCCCAATTGCCGGTCGGGTGCTCTGTCCGTTGAGCTATCCCGGCAGAACATTTCTCCAAGCCATTCGGGAGACTTTGTGGGCAAGTACCCGTTTTCCTTGCTATATATTTTATTAAATTGTCCTTTTCAGTTTCTTTTTTTAATCTCCAAACATGGAGGTAAACTTCTTTTGGGATACCTGTTAGATTAGAAGTTTGATCAGATGAAGAATTGTTAGATCCTACTATAACCATTTGACGAGATTACTTCCTAGTGACTTCTTTCCAATCTTCATTAGGATTCTCACTAGCTCATCACTCATCTTCTCAGGATTCAGAGCATTTTCCAGTGATTCTAATGATGATTTCAATTCACGTACACATGAGATGTCAGTAATACACTTACTTTTATCACTTACAGCATGGATCTTTTTGGTATTCAATGAATTTAGACCTGAAGTCATGGATTTATTTACCCGGTTTGCAGAATTTAGAAAACTCACCTTTTTAGCATAAGATAATTTTCTTTCGTCCACATTGTTTTTGTTGACACTTAATTCATTGTAACAATCATTTCTATTGCATTTAAAAGCGTTCAGTTCAGCTTGGAAAACTTTCATTTCCTGTTGTAGTTGATTAATGACACTTGTGCGATTGAGAATACAGTTCATCCATGACCAATGGACTGATGTAGATTCTTTGATAACTTTATACATAATTTCATTAACATCAACGCATTTTATATGCTGGAAAAAATTGCAAAGTGCACAAACTATGATCTTGTCAGCACTTTTAAAGAGAACTGTACAAGAGCTGCAGACTCACGCGTTGGTAATGTTCCTCCTTCTAGGTTACAGTATTCCAGGCTTGAATCATGTTTCTGTCAGACCTTTTTGATGTTCGTTTTCCTAGATGAACATCCTTACATGCAAAGTCACCTTTACCCTTTTCCTTGTGTACAATAGATACTGCTCTAAAAGTATAAGTAGCAATGACCTTCTGGCTTTGAGCATACATCCCAAGTTTTAACTACATTCTGGTGACAATGCCAATATTTATCTTAGACATTACAAAAATATAAGATACTACCTCAGAGTTCAAAGGATTTAAAATAATTACCATACTTTAATCTGGAAAGTCTGAAGACCTGCCAGAGATCTATGGGCCCATAACCTTGCTGACTTTGACTTTCAATCTTCTGAAACACCCATTATACAATAAGATTAAACCAATCATTCTACAATGCCTACCAGTAGAACAAACAGGCTTTGGACCAAATAGAAGCTGAAAAGATTCTTGCACTGACAAAATATAGACTTTGAGGAAGGAGGCAAAACAGGTGCTGTTTTCATAGATCTCAGAGTATCAGATGATACAATCTGGAGAGAATGGTTAATATTAAAATTTCTCAGCATAAAACATTAATACATCAGCTAAATAAAATGCTTTCAAACAGAATATTCCAAACATCTCTAGGAAACATGCTGGAGAAGTTTTGACATGTGTTGGGCCTCATTGCACAGGTGGAGTCAGGGTGCAATCCAAACTGCTTCAATGAAAACACTCCTTAGTCGATACCTCACAGAGTAGAAGCGTGTCCAATCAGAGCTTTCCAGAGTGGAAGAACATTAGGGAAAACTAACCCAGAGGCAATCAATTGCCTCATCTTCATATACAGCTATGAATAGAATTGTTGTTTTTAAAGGAAGAATGAGTTTCACTAATGTGAACAAATAAATTAATTGTATGAATAACTTAGATGCCATAAGCTAAAAAAATTAATAAATTAGGATACTTTGATAAATGCTGGCTAAAATGTTATTTTTTATGCTACAGGTGAGCTTTAAATGATTCTTGGGATTAATATTGTTTTATAAATACCCTGTTTTGTTTAAATGAAATTCTCAAAAAGGAATCTACATCTACATAAATACCCTGCAAGGCGCCTTACGGCGTGTGGCGGGGGGTGAAAACACCGGGCGTTCGGACTATTTTTTTAGCCTATTATTATCATGTATAGTTCGCGGAAAGAATGAATTCTTAAAACGACTCGTCCTAGCATCTATTTCTCTTATTTTGCGCTCATTGTCGGATCGTCCAAGGTAGCAGGGGGGTCTCATAATATCTACTATATCTTCCGCAAATGTACTTTCCCTAAATTTATCAAGCAATCGCAATCTAGCTTCTAGTCTCCTATCTTTTAAGGATTCCCAACCTGCATCTGACAGCATTTTGGTAACGCTTGCTTTTTTATCGTAGCACTTCTTAACAAAACGTATCGCTTTCCGTTGTACTTTCTCGAGTTCACGGATGCATGTATCGTCTGCCGGATCCCATATACTTGATGCATATTCAAGATGAGGCCTAACCAACGCAAAATAACATCGTTCTCTAGCTTTTTCGTCACATTTACCGACAATACGCCTAATGAAACCGAGTTTTCTAGTTGCTTTAGCACAAATGTTACGGATGTGCGTGCTCCAGTTCATGTTATTCGTAAGAGTGATTCCGAGATATTTTACCGAGTCCACTACTTTAATTACTGTTCCGCTAATACTGTACGATTTATTCTGCCGCAACTGTTTTCTTTCGAAAAAATTTACTACGGAGCATTTGCTTGTGTTTAGGTCGAGTTGCCATTTTTCGCACCACCGTTGAATACGAACTAAGTCGTTTGCTAGGGATTCCTGGTCTTCCACGCTTGATATTTTCCTATATATAACTGTATCGTCCGCGAATATCCTCACTTTACTATCGATTTCGTGGCTCAAGTCGTTTATGTATATCAAGAAAAGAAGGGGCCCAATCACGCTGCCCTGGGGTACGCCTGAGGTAACTTTGACTCTGTTTGAAGTAACACCATCGAGTACTACTTGTTGTTCCCTATCGCAGAGAAAATCTTTGACCCAGTCAATTACTTCCTTATTAATTCCAGCCAATTTTAATTTGTAAATTAATCTGTTGTGAGGAACTCTATCGAAAGCATTCTTAAAATCGAGGAAAACAGCATCCACTTGCTTACTACTCTCGGCAGATTTTAAAATATCGTGGACGAATAGCGCAAGTTGCGTTTCGCATGACCGGGACTTTCTAAAGCCGTGTTGGTTCTTATTGAAATAACTAGCGCTATCTAAAAACTTCATTAGTGAGCTAACAACGATGTGCTCCATTACTTTGCCTGTCAGTGAAGTTAACGAGATGGGCCTATAATTACCTGGGTCGTCCTTTAATCCTTTTTTGTAAACGGGCGTAACATTCGCTAATTTCCAATCCATTGGGACGCTGGCTTCATTAATTGATTTGGAGAACACGATTTGGAGGTATGGAGCGACGCTATCCGCTAGTTCTTTCAATACTCTAGCCGGAATACCTTCAGGGCCTGGGGATTTATTTGGCTTAATTGTACGCAAGAGTTTAGCGATTCCCTCTTCAGTAAAACAAATACTTGACATCAACGCGTTTGTGTTTGTTACCGGAAGGCTGTCTGAGCTATTATCGGCTGCAAATACGCTTTGGTAAAAGTCGTTAAGGATGTTCGCTTTCTTCTTCGGATCACTAGTAATATTGCCATCGTTATCCCTTAATGAGCAAACGGTTTGTAATTTTCCCTGTGTCTCCCTAACGTACGACCAGAAGGCTTTAGGGTCCTCCTCTAAGCTAATTTTGTCACAAAAATTTTTCAAAGGAATAAAAAATATAACTTGGAAACATGAGAAAAACACAAAAAACACTTTCCACAAAGCGCAACAGCTTTTTTTATTTTTTAAATGTAAGAGAATGTTACTAATACTAAAAATAATTTTCAACATACCTATAAAAATGAGAAATATCTAGGAAAACTAAATTAAACATACAGCAGTGCTGCAAACATTACCCTACAATAATGCTGTTAAATATAAAAAACTCTTCAGTGGATAACGAATACAATGACTTATTTAAAAATACTGTGCCATTTATTTAGAGTGTGATACTACAACATTCTGTGAGATGATTAAGACAATTTACTCCAAGAAAGATAAGAAAAATACATTTCAATAGGAGTAAATATGCACCATGGGCACTTATCAAACACTTTGCAGCACTGAACTGCTTGTGACATACAGTAATCATTGGCAGGACATTCAACAAAACAACAGCAATTGCCCACCTGAACCACTTCTGCTAAATCACTCTTGAATATTTTTCATACTTCCAAGAGTATAAGAACCTTAAAAGAAAATAGAACTATGCTTATCTGTAATTCATGATTCCTAATAACAGCCTATTCTTTTTTCATTTACAAGGGAAGATAAACACTAATAACTCTAAAATTCCGTAATTTACAAATGCATTCCTAAAATTTCCCATGCAAAAGTAATAATTTACGGATAAAAATGCTTTCTGATATGGAAAGCTGGCTTCTTAAATATAGTCTTTCTCAGTCAAGCAGTTTGTCCTGAAAACATGCTACTATTACTGGTACTGCGTCACAATTTAAATGACCGAATTATCAAATTATAAATATTAGTTAAATGTGAAAGNACATTCAAGGTAAGTTTTAGATTTGCCCACAATTGTAAGAAAATGGTCAATGAGAACAAAAATATTAAGAAAGAGATAGATGCATCACTGCTCTTTTTACATAGGGAGAAAGTGGATAAAATTTTAGTATAAATATTTTCAATCTACATATCCTATGGCACCAACATATATATATACTTCAGATCTTATAAGTTTATTGTATTGTCTATTGTATTAAAAATTGCCTGTTAAGAGCAAGGCAAATACAATATTAAGATAGGGTAATGGGTACCCATTTAGTATCTCTGCTTGCTTATGATATAATCACTGCAGTAATCTACCACCATATGTCATCAAAGAATCAAGCATACTTCTGATACATTTAGATTATGAAAAGATGCATCTAATCAAATATAAACAGGATTGCCAATTATCAAAATTAAACACTGGACACTTAAAATGTCAATTCACTTCAATGGAATTTATTTGAGTTGAAAGCAAGATCTGCACTGGCAGTAAAGGTAAAGAAAACAATAAAAAATTATAAAAAATTTTCTTTCATAGTATCTAAACACTAGGACAAAAATGACAATAATTAATCACTATTTGGCTTCCTTTATCTACATAATCATTCCACTCTTCTTCATGACTAGAGGAACTACCAAACATGAGTATCTCTTATCTCACTAATGATTTGGTTAGCTCGCTGTAATGCCTGAAAAGAAAATGGAAAATGTTGTTAGGCACTATGTATATTACAACTAGATAAATCAGCTGAGATGCTGATGCTTAAGATACCACAAGAATGCTTGTGGTATCTTAAGCACATATATTCAATGATCATTCCAAATGTGCCATTGACACTGTAAAACTGTACTACTATTTTAAATCTATGAATATGGAGATTATTCCTTATCAGTCTTTCTTTTAATTTTTACAATTTTGAAAATTAGGAGCATAGAAGATTCCATGAATTATATGATACCTATACCTAAACACTGCGCCCTTCATGGTCCAAATAAATATCAAAGAACTAAAAACAGAAGAATCTTGATTATCTGAGAAACTGGACAGGGGCCATCTTGCATAATAGAAAACTTGGTTAATACTGAAGGGTTGCTTTATGTATTTTATGAAATAAGAGTTTTTAATGTGTAGCCATGGTACAGCATGTATATACAGTAAAAAAATCACTCTGATGAAGAACATTTGAAATGAAATCTTTCTCTTTTCCTACATCATAATAATTATGCAGGAAAATAATTTTATTGCTTAAAAAAAGTAATTCATATCTATTGACAAAATATGAAAGGCAGTAATTCCCATTTCAATTCACAACCCCTCAGAAACTCTTTTTCAATAAAATATTTTCTTAGTGATTTATAATAAAAACAAACCAACTTAACCCTTTCACTACTGTTGTCATCTATAGAAGATGGAGATTTCCTCTGCAAGCGAACAAATTTCGTGTATAGATGACGCAGTTATGAGCTTATTCTTCAAGGAGAAGTGTAGCTTCCAGGTATATATTTTGGCCCCTTTCTGGCTGTAATTGCGGGTATTCTTACCCTTCTTTGGGGAACTGCATTGGTCTATGGGCTAATCTGCAGCCCATTTCACAGCATAGGCCGGAAGTTAAATAAATGTTATTGCAGTTGTTTTGCTAAAGAATGATTTGTTGCTCTTTCAGTCAATATATCCTTGGAGTGGAGAATCTCATATTTTACTTGTAGTTTACAGCTTTTAAACAAAATTTTAGCGTTAATATTAATATATTTAGAGAAAATAGTAGATATTTCAATATAATTATGGTAGATTTCTAAATATGAAAATATCAACAGTAGAGTTTCGATTAAAAGTTGTATGTCATCAGCGAAGCATGAGATTTTTCATCACGAAAGACATGTTTGCCATGTGTGCAACAAATGATTCTTTAGCAAAATAACTGCAACAATATTTAGTTTTACTAACCCCCATGCTGCTTAGGGGCAATAAACCTCCCTATAGCCCGGCTGTGAAGGGCCAAAAAGGGTAACTAGCATCGGCAGAGATTCAGGAGGGCTTCGTGTCCTAGAGATATTTTTTCTGCAAAAGCCTCTGAATATGGATACGATTCTACGAGAACACCGCCGTCTCTAAAGGCTATGAATTTTACCAATATCAAGAGGGAATCTTCATCAAAATAACCAGTATCATTTGAATTGAAAAACTTGTTCATGGCAATAGCTGAAACAGCATAATCAATCCTCTTGCATACTAATGATGTGAAAATCTACTTTACTCATAAAAGCAAAAAGAAATTCTTTTTTTTATATTTGACTAAACAGAAGAAAAAAGAAAAGAGTCCCAAGGAAACCATTTAAGTCAGGCAATGCGATGAAAAAATTAGCTTTAAAACAATGTACCAGGATCTAATAATTTATCAGTTTTTACCTTAAGCATTTCAGCTGCATCTTTCCTTCTTTGGATAGTATTCTCTGATTCATACAGAAGTTCTTCTAGTAGGTCAGGTTTGTACAGGTGTCTCACTAATTCAGACTGTAAGTTGTCCTTCACAAAATTAACTAAAAAGTACATCACTGCCTTTGGTACACTATCCTGAATTGCCTTTCGCACAATCAGGAAGTAAGACCTAATAAGCCGTTCTGGAATAAATAATGATTATATTAGCTTCCTTAGAAAAGGGGAAAGGGCTATTATGTGTTTTAAATCTCATCACAAGAACACCACTCATCCTTCCGAAACTACCAATAAACATTATTGCCATGTTTTAGAATCATTTACTGATAGCATTTCATCAGGAAGAAATAATTTTTAAGTTACTCCTGAGTGCTAAGGAATTGTTATTTAGCTTAGAGGACAAATTTTCACATTGATGATGTACTTCACAAGCATAAAATATATCATGCTATCAGTCACAAATTAAAAGAAAGAAAAAGTGTATGTACAATTTTCTAGGATACCAAAGCAAAATGGTGCCAAAACAGCAGAAGCTGTTCTAGTGAACCCTCAAAACTGTTTAATTCTCAATGAAAAATCATAATACTAATTCATACTGAGATTGATTCATTCNAGTCGAGAGGAAGAAGAACATACAGAAAGATCCTGATGTACAGGGGATGGGCGAATCTGTTATGAAGTACAGTGGTGATGTCTGCAGAGGAAAGGGGGTAATGGTGGAGTGTTACCAGGGTATAAGGTGGGAGCAGCTTGACCAAAAGTTTGAGAATATGGGCTAGAATAGGTAAGAGAAGGTGGTTCTGGTCCACATAGGGACCAACGATGTGAAGATGGTGGACAGTAATTAATTGTATGAGTTATTGTATTGTAATTTAATGTAATTTTATATATTGACATGTTTCTAAGAGGAATTTCTTGCTGTATTTACACTTGAAAATTAAAGGAAATGAGAAAAATATTTTTTCACTGACTTTCTCTTTCATCATTTTGAATGTAAATTGAGATCATAAGTATTTAAACAAAAATAATCCTATCTCCTTAAAGGAAAAGAATAAGTTTAGGGGGAATTATCCTTTAACAAAAAATAATATTACATGTTCATAGAAATAGTGAGAAGTTAGAACTAACATCTCTATATAAGAGATTATATGATAGAATACATAGAATTCATTTTAAACATACATACCTATAACATCACAATCCCTTTGTTCTCTTTCAGAGAGCTTTCTTGGACCCTGTCCTTTAAATTCCACTACAGTATCTGCAGGTTGTAAGTTATCAGCAGTATGAACTGGTGTTACACATGGAGAGCTTTCTATAGAACCTCCTTTGCTATCAGTCTTTCCACTAGGTAAAATACTAGTCAGCCAATTCGGGGCCAAAGCAGACTCTCCAGGAGGATTCTGAATGACAATGTGACTCTAGAAAAAGCCAAAAGATATTATTTGCCATTCATTGGGTAGTTCCTATCCTGAAAGCATTGTTGATCCAAGCTGAACACCATAATTTCAAAGAGACAAGTTGACCCTTAACTTAATTTCCCAATAAGAAAAAATGCTGTTAGAATAAATCTGCTCTAGATTTCCAAAAACTACTCATCATTGGAGTGGTAATTTGTGCATTACAATGGTGTCGATTCATTAATAAATCATCACCTCAATTGCTGTTTATTGTATTATGTCATTACTGAAGAGCTTTAAGCTTCCACAGCTAATAAAGGCATGGGTTAGGTTTATTTATTAACTTTGCAAAACAAGAAAATACTACTGAAAATACCCGTCTATAAAATGTGCCTGCTAGGTGTAGCAAAGTTTTTGGGTCTGTATAATTTTATAACAATAAAATAAGGAAAATCTCTGTTCTCTTATAAGGACTCACCCTGCTTCTCAACTTAAATTTAGACCCAAAAATCAACTATGAATACCTTTCAAACAGTACTAATATATTTCTTTCACATCAAATGCACTACCAGCAGTTCATCACAAACCCTTTGCATTACCCTAAGTATGCATATCCTTCCACCCTTCTAAGGCAACCGATGTTGGTGGAGTTATCCTAAAACCATTTCTAGAGTTAGTTCTATTCTTGGACACTCATACAAAAGACTGAGTGCTGCATAAACTTTGAGTGCCACTGCACAAGACAATTCTAACATTTTAGTTTTTTCAATATTTAGCGCTTTAATGGTTTGATAAACCTTACAACATATAAAGTTAGCTAGCAGCAGAACATAAAATTTTATAAACTAGTAATGAATAAAGGAACATAAATCATAAAAGCTCTTCAATTTCTCAATTAAATTTCGATGTTAATTGTTTTTTGCTGTTCTCTACCTCAATTATGATCACTAAAGTATGTGCCTGAACAGCTTTAGTCATGATAAAATAAATAAAAAATGTCTACCAGCATAACCATCCTAATTCTTAACATAGGTTGCTGAAATGTTCTGTTTTTTATCAACAACTCTGCATCTCAGCGTATTTAAAGAGGTAGTACTAATTTTCCTTCATTTTTAAATGGCTACTTACACAGATAATAATTTGATCTTTTCCTTAAGAATCAAATCTGGTTTTCCAGGATAAGGTCTTTCAAGACTCAAGTTGTTTGGCCATTAAAAAGTATATCTTTTGAGTGCCAAAAGAAAAACTAATTACATTTCTTACCTTAAGGCTGTTTCTTTCACTTTCTGGGGGAATCGGTGGCTGTGAGCTACTGGGGTTCCCTGGTCTAAAGTTACTCATCCTCATCTGTCTGTCTTCTTCTGAATGTTTCATCCAGGATGATGCCATAGTAGCTTCTTTACAGAAGTCAGGGTGCTTTGTATTGATGTATGCAAGTTCTATTGCAACAAGATTTTCCACCTTAACAAGAATATCATAAGAAATAAATATGGTCTGATGGAAAGGTTTTAGAATAGTTATAAATAATAAATAAACAATTATACATAAAATGAAATATTTTTCACCAAAAATCCATAGAATGGAAAAGGGTTTAAATTAAATTTAAGGTTTAAACATTCCAAAATATTTTAAGTGTAAAGCGTCATAAAATACATACCATAGAATTGGTCTCAGGAATACGCTTTCTAAGAAGTTGAGTGACTACATCTCCAATTTTGTCAGAGAGGCGGGGAAATCTAAGCATTTCTTGCTGCACTTCAGTACCACAATGTAAAATGATGTTTTGCATCTCATCATGAACTAATTCCACACATCTAAGGGATGGTTTTTTTAATCTCCGAATTTGCCTCTTGACCAGCAGTTCAAATGAAACCTAGGAATAAGATTATGAAAGTGAAAAATAGCTGTAACTCTAAAATGTTTAAAATTATACACCATAAGTATAGAGGTAACATGATTCTGAACATATTTTCAACAATGTCCAAATTTGAATTAAATAAAGCTTTTTATATAATTTTGAGTCTTACATAAGAACAATGAGATTCAAATTTATTCATATTCAGTTTCTCTCTGGCAGTCGTATGGTTTTGGGTTTTTGGTAGCTCTGGATTAAAAGAAAAAACAGTGGGATGGTTGGAATCAAGAGGAAGCTGAGAAGGGAGTTCAGTGCATTAGGTGTGAGATAATGTATCATTTTAGTTGTGAGAAAGAGCAAGAGGAGTGTGAAGAGGAACAGAGATGTATTGGATGCGGTAGGGACAACAAAAGGAAGAAACTGGAGGAAATGGAGGAGATAGTATTGAACCTGAGGAAAGAGCTGGCTGCGACAAAAGTGAGGATTAGCTGTCTTAGTCGGAAAATAAGGAACTGAGGAAGGGAAGCTGCTAAAGTGAAGGATGGATCCAAGTCGAGAGGAAGAAGAACATACAGAAAGATCCTGATGTACAGGGGATGGGCGAATCTGTTATGAAGTACAGTGGTGATGTCTGCAGAGGAAAGGGGGTAATGGTGGAGTGTTACCAGGGTATAAGGTGGGAGCAGCTTGACCAAAAGTTTGAGAATATGGGCTAGAATAGGTAAGAGAAGGTGGTTCTGGTCCACATAGGGACCAACGATGTGAAGATGGTGGACAGTAATTAATTGTATGAGTTATTGTATTGTAATTTAATGTAATTTTATATATTGACATGTTTCTGTATCTATGATGATTATGTATTAACAGATACATGTATTGTATGATGCTGCCACCTTATTTACACTCAAACCCCAGTGGGTATATACCCCCAGCGGGATTTGTGTTCTATGGCAAATGAGAAGTTCGAGAAGGCTATTACTGCCATGAGTGGAATAGTGATGAAAAGAGATGTTATGCTGGATGCTAGAATTGATTATATAAAAAATGGAATTGAATGGGCATTTAAGGCAAAGGGATTGACATTTGTGGATCCAAACTGTAGGCTTAATGTAAATGATCTTGGAAGAGATGGGCTACACTTGAATTGGGTAGGAAATAAAAAGCTTGGACAGTTGTTTAGTAGAGCTGTCAACCAGCTGAAGGGAGACCATAGCCATCCAAAAAACTAACCAGCTGAAGAGGTAGTGGAGATATATTGGGTACATTTGTGATCAAGGCAGAAAAGGCTAAGATAACTAAATAATTGTTAAGAAAAACTGAATTTAAATTGGTGATAAACTTAGATAAAGGGACTGAGTCATGGCTAACTGAAGAAAGGTCAAGGGACACAGGGAACATGGATGTCAGAGGTGGCTGAAAGGCAGAGTGGTCAAGTATGAGAGGAATAAGTGGTGGAGGTGAAGCTGAGATAAGAAGTGATGTGGTGGGTGTGCATAGTATCAAGAGAATGAATGTGGATGTAAATTGTGAAAATAGATTTGGAGGGGGTGCAGAAGATGCAATGTTGGGAGACGGGAAGAGTGGGGGCATGTGAGAGCAAAAGAGGTGAAGTGATGGAGAGAGGAAGAGAAGAGGAAAGGAAAAGAAGTGAAAGTGTAATATAAAATGTAAAAACAGTGAAACTAAATAGCAGTACAGTAGATGTATCAGCTCATAATCCAAAGTATTGTAAACACACTGAAACTACATGTAAAAGAAGGAAGGGGTTTCTGAGGTTTCTGCAGGTCAATTGTTATAGCATTTTTAATAAAATCCATGAATTCAATACCTAAATAGATTCAGGTAAGGTGCTAAACATAGATACAGAGTCCCGCTGAAAGAAGAAGTTGACTTGTTAGAAATATTTCCTAAGGCATTCAAAGTAGAATAGATAGAGAAGGAAAAGGGGGATGTGTTCTTACATGCCTTTCTTGAAATTACTCCACTGTAATGGCCTCACAGGATAATGACTTCAAAATTCTTAGAGTAGATGTAGAAGATCGATATCTTCAGGAAAAATTTCATATTGTTGGGGTGTACTGACCCCCTGGGGTGGACCTTGGGGTATTAGAAAAACTTGTAGAAATGAACTGCAAAGTTAGAGATGACAAGGGATAGGATAGACATGCCAGCTCATAATTTGAACCTAACAGATATTTTTCTCTTAAAAAAAAAAAATAGAATTGCTCAAGACATGTGAGGTTGTCTCGAGAATTAGTGACCACAAAGCAGTATATTTAAATATAAAGGAACATAAATCATAAAAGCTCTTCAATTTCTCAATTAAATTTCGATGTTAATTGTTTTTTGCTGTTCTCTACCTCAATTATGATCACTAAAGTATGTGCCTGAACAGCTTTAGTCATGATAAAATAAATAAAAAATGTCTACCAGCATAACCATCCTAATTCTTAACATAGGTTGCTGAAATGTTCTGTTTTTTATCAACAACTCTGCATCTCAGCGTATTTAAAGAGGTAGTACTAATTTTCCTTCATTTTTAAATGGCTACTTACACAGATAATAATTTGATCTTTTCCTTAAGAATCAAATCTGGTTTTCCAGGATAAGGTCTTTCAAGACTCAAGTTGTTTGGCCATTAAAAAGTATATCTTTTGAGTGCCAAAAGAAAAACTAATTACANAATTGTGTTTCACATACATAAAGTGTAGAAGAAAAGGTGGAAGCAAGATAGAATGCATGAACAGCAAAATGTTAACCGATTGCTCACAAATTGCAAAAGAATTTTGGTCCAATTTCTCAAGTACTTACAAACATTTCCAAAGCCAAAGCAATGAGTATAAAGGAAAATTTTCCAGTTTTAACATTACTAAGACAACCTGAAAAGAATTTCCGATTTAAAATCAACACATCCCATGGGCCAGACAGAATATGCAGTGAAGACATTAAATTAACTAGTGCCATACTTAAAAAGATTTTTTAATGTAAGCATAAATAACAGTGTAGTTCCAGAAGTCTGGAAAATGGCTACAGTAGTTTGGGTACATAAATGGGACAGTAAAAAATTTCTTTAGAATTATTCACCAAATAGCCTAATGAGCAGTCAGTAAAATGTTTGAGAAAATGATAGCCAATTACCTGAAAGATTATTGGGAGAAAGAAGAGTGGATTAACCAATATCAGCATGGTTTTAGAAAGGGATATTCATGAAAGTCACAGATGCTAGGTTTACAGCACAACTTAGTAAATGCTTAGGAAATTGGAGAACAGGTCAATGCAGTGGTGATTGATTTAGATAAAGTGTTAGATGTTAGAGAGCAAAAAAATGGGGTTAGATCCAAGAGTAGTAAGATGGATGGAATCTTTTATAAAAGATAGACCAAAAAAGAGTAAAATTGAGGTATCAAGCTTTCTGAAGAAATCGCAGTAACATCGGGCATTGCTGAAGGTAGTGTACTTGGGCCCCTATTCATTTAAATCTTTATTGATGTGTGATTCCTTGGGATTAAGCCACATGACTCTTCCATGCTTAGTAATTTAGTTTTCCTTAATCCTTTATTAATGAATTACCGACAGAAATCAAATTGAATTTATTTGCAGATGATTGTATCATCTACAGGGATATAAAAAGCAAGGACGATAGTGTGATCCTCAAAACGATTTACTTGCTTTGAAAAAACTGGGTTTCATCTAATAATTTGGAATTTAATATGAGTAAATTCTTTATTAGCATTAATGAGTCATTAGCTTTAATAGAAGTAAATATCAATACGCATAGCACCTGGATAGGAAAATTTTACCTAGCAAATGTACGGTTAAAAACCTAAGAGTATCATTCAGCAAGGACTTAAAATGGACTGAATATATAGAATGTATATTTTTCGAAAGCTAATAAAACCTTAAACATAATAATACATACACATAGGAAGTCAAATAAGTAGGTTAAAGAGTCTTTTGTCAGGCCCATCTTAGAATACTGGGAATGCTTATGGGATCCACACGAGATAGGTCTAAAGCAAAAAACTGTACGGTACAGAGAAGGGCAACAAGAATCCTTTTAGGCAGATATGAAAGGCTCAATAGTGTAACACAGTTCAAAGAATTAGGTTGGGAAAGTTTGGAGAGGAGAATAAAAATGTTGTGGTTATTTTTTAAGGTATACACGGAATTCGAGGCATACAAGGATTTACCAACAAAAGTTTAAAAAGCAGAATTTTTTGGTAGGAGAGACCATAAGCATAAAGTTAAATTAAATAAGCAATGGAAAAATATAATAGCAGTAAAGGAATGGAGTAATTTGCCTCCAGGAGTCTTTGAGCCCTTCCCTAAAAATCACAAAAAGTTTATAACAGAACCCAGACTGGTAACCCTGAGGGCCTTCAAGGAACCCTGAAAAAACTTGTACGATAATAAGAAAGGAATATAAATTAAAGAACAGAATTTGTTAGGCATAGACTTATATAGGCATTTTCAACAGAGGAAATGAACTGAAAATATTTGGAATGAATTGGACTATTTTTGGACTCGGTGACATTTGTATTGTGATGTTATATTTTTGTAAGAGGAAGATGTATTTATAGTATTACTGTATTTTTTAATCTGAAAATGTATGTACATATTGTACTGTTGTGTTATATGGCTTGATGACAGATTTTCTGTGGTTGNGGGTGAGGTGGGAATTTGGACATATAACTATGGGCGCAATTTTAACTAAAGATACCAGAACTCCTCAAAAGCATTTAAGATGCAGGTTCAAAATTTTTAACGTTCATTAAGAAGTTTTGCTGCACAATTAATAATTATAAAAAATTGCTGCCTTACTTCAAAGATATTGCAAGTGAAAAATATTACAGATAAGGCATAAAAAATTCAATAATTATAAAATATAATTGTAAGAGGTTTAAATGAAAGAGAAATCAATAGGAGGATTTTCAATTAATAAGGCACTTCATAGTTTGAAAATATCTCACCTTTGTCAATCCAGGAAGATCAACCAGAGTTAAATTAACAACCTTCTCTGAGTAAATTTTTAGATTAATAGGCTCAGGACAAATTCCTTTATTTGATCCAGCCATTCTCTCAGTTTCATTTACAATTTCTTGCCGGATTTCATCAAAATCTGTTATGACTTTCTTATTCAGGTGTAAGAATTCACCCCAATCCTCCACGTCAAGGGTGCCTGCAAAAAGTAATGGAGATGCTGTAGAATGCAATTACAAAACTTGCATAAATGGAATAAACATAAATAATGTAGTGAGAAATGCTCTTATATGCATATTAAGAGTACATCATTTCAACAAGCACTTAACGTAATAATAATATCAATAATGTTAATAATAATAATATTCATAGAAATAAAATCTTTTTTTTGAAGCAAATTAGATTATTTTGGCTAAACTATTCTAAGAAAAATAGTTAATTTCAATCTAACCTCTGGCACAAACAAGGCAGGTCGAGGTCCTGTTGCATTTCTTATAGCTGTGAGGATATCCATTTTAGTGAGGCCATCCAATGGTTCTATAGAATTCAAAGTTTTTCCAAAAGTCTCATGGAATATATAGCATATTCGGGCACCACCACATCTGCAGCAATATCATATCAATATGATGAATTTCAGTAAACCAATACAACAGAATTATCTCAATGAATTTATAGCAGTTAAGTACACTTGTTACATAAGAGAGTGAAAAACTTTCATAATTTTCAAAAATTTAATTAAAACTTAATAAAAAATAAAGTTAAATTTGAGAAGCAAATTCTTTGGAAAATTAGTCGTCTTATACATAAAACTTGAGAGAAAGACGAGATACTTTGTGTGGTAAGAATACTTGATTGAGTTCAAATACACCAATTTACAAGAAAAAATATAAATATTCAAACTAAATGTTACTTACAGCTCAGTGGTTTCTATATTTTTTGCTGTACCCTCAATTGTGGAACAATATGCAGCAGCAAATTTTGTTATGATTTGCAAAAGAATCTGACTTTTATCTAAAACTTCGTCACCATAAGAATAATGAAGCAACTCAAACTGGGCAATTTTATTACTGATGCGTGACTGTAAGAGAGTACATGGAGTAATAAATGCTGATCATATATGATGAAATTAACAAATTCATGGCAAATATCATCCACTGACATGTATTATTAACATAATATATATTATTTTTGATTTTAATTATTATAATTATTTTTGACCAATTAGATGTCTACATGGAAGCAGTTCCTAATGCATACAGTAGTTACCAAAGCTGGTTTTAAAAAGGAAAACAGGTGAGGGTGACTTTGCACAAGATGGTGCGCACCCAGGTAAAATCCCAAGGAAGAATGGACTTGAAAGAAGTCTGACGGGACCAGGAATCGAACCTGGGGGATTTCTGCCGGGATAGCTCAACGGACAGAGCACCTGACCGGCAATTGGGAGACCCGGGTTCGATTCCCGGTCCCGTCAGACTTTTTTCAAGTCCATTCTTCCCTGGATTTAAAAAATTGTTTCCTTTATCAACAAATCCTTACTTTCAAGTCAGGAAGGCATTCTCTGATGTGGTGCATCAATAATCTATTTAATGTCTTGGCCAAATACAATGTACCATTTCTGTTGGCTAATGTAGGATATTTCCGTTGAAGAAAAGAAGCTTCATCCTTCAATGCATCTGCAATGTTCTAAAAAGAAAAACAAATTACTATGTGGTAGACCTGTCTCTGTGGATCAGGATTAATATTATACTGACAACTAACCTTATTTGTTATTATGTCCTGTTGGGAGCGATTTACCACACCAATGATCCCAAGCTTGACAGGTATCACCCGTCCACACAATATATCAATGGCATCAGTTCCTATAGAAATGAAAGTATAAACCAATGAAGGTAATGAATTATGTTATGAAAATTGTGGTGAAAATACAAAAACATTCAACATTTAAATAACATTCACTAATACTAAAAAAGTGAAATCTTTTAACAACCTGCATCCATTAAGTCTAGCTTAGTAACCACAGCTAACGTTCTTTTTCCCTCTGGATCAACTTCTTTTGCCAATTTTAAGCTTTCACTTGTTGCCATATCTGTATTAGCTGTAACAATAGCTAATAATATAGAATTTGGATTCTTAATGTATTGTAAAACAAGATCTTTGATCTGCATTTCAATGTCTTCTGGCTGATCTCCAACAGGAACCTTTTATATTCATATGAACAAAAATCAAATTACACAATTAGAAACAATAAATTTTGAGTGAATGAACTCCTCTTGGGCTTTCTACCAAGTTAAATAAATTTCTGCCTATGTTCTGACAACAGAAGTTTATTTGACCTGGTGAAAAGCCCAAGAGAAGTGAGTTTATTCAAATCATACACCAATGAAGTACAGTGGTGATGTCTGCAGAGGAAAGGGGGTAATGGTGGAGTGTTACCAGGGTATAAGGTGGGAGCAGCTTGACCAAAAGTTTGAGAATATGGGCTAGAATAGGTAAGAGAAGGTGGTTCTGGTCCACATAGGGACCAACGATGTGAAGATGGTGGACAGTAATTAATTGTATGAGTTATTGTATTGTAATTTAATGTAATTTTATATATTGACATGTTTCTGTATCTATGATGATTATGTATTAACAGATACATGTATTGTATGATGCTGCCACCTTATTTACACTCAAACCCCAGTGGGTATATACCCCCAGCGGGATTTGTGTTCTATGGCAAATGAGAAGTTCGAGAAGGCTATTACTGCCATGAGTGGAATAGTGATGAAAAGAGATGTTATGCTGGATGCTAGAATTGATTATATAAAAAATGGAATTGAATGGGCATTTAAGGCAAAGGGATTGACATTTGTGGATCCAAACTGTAGGCTTAATGTAAATGATCTTGGAAGAGATGGGCTACACTTGAATTGGGTAGGAAATAAAAAGCTTGGACAGTTGTTTAGTAGAGCTGTCAACCAGCTGAAGGGAGACCATAGCCATCCAAAAAACTAACCAGCTGAAGAGGTAGTGGAGATATATTGGGTACATTTGTGATCAAGGCAGAAAAGGCTAAGATAACTAAATAATTGTTAAGAAAAACTGAATTTAAATTGGTGATAAACTTAGATAAAGNCAGATAAGGCATAAAAAATTCAATAATTATAAAATATAATTGTAAGAGGTTTAAATGAAAGAGAAATCAATAGGAGGATTTTCAATTAATAAGGCACTTCATAGTTTGAAAATATCTCACCTTTGTCAATCCAGGAAGATCAACCAGAGTTAAATTAACAACCTTCTCTGAGTAAATTTTTAGATTAATAGGCTCAGGACAAATTCCTTTATTTGATCCAGCCATTCTCTCAGTTTCATTTACAATTTCTTGCCGGATTTCATCAAAATCTGTTATGACTTTCTTATTCAGGTGTAAGAATTCACCCCAATCCTCCACGTCAAGGGTGCCTGCAAAAAGTAATGGAGATGCTGTAGAATGCAATTACAAAACTTGCATAAATGGAATAAACATAAATAATGTAGTGAGAAATGCTCTTATATGCATATTAAGAGTACATCATTTCAACAAGCACTTAACTGAAATTAATCTGAATTAATATAAATGGCCACAAATTATTAGTAGCACAGCACATTAAATTGTATCATCTCTCATTAATAATTAAAGAAAATAATACTAATAATTAAAATGTTTTCTATAATCATGGCTATTATAGCAGCTAAATTTTCTTACATCATTCAATTTAAAAATTGTCTTTATATAATGTGAAATGAGACAATTTTAAGAAATTAGCAATTTTTACTGGTTATCACTTTATAACTGGAATAACTGCTTACAATTACGGCAAGATAAGAAGATGAAAGAAAATCCCAACAGAAGCTCTGATGACACTGCATACTTCAAATTTCAGAAATCATTTGAACATCAACAGAATATGGTACCAGTATTTCAAGGAAAGATTTAGGGTAAAATGACATAAAATGGAATTTATTAAATGTGAGTCTTTCATCTTTATTATGTTTAATTAAGCTGTTTAACACTTTCAACGCTGAGGGTAAATTTTCAATTTTTGCCGATGACTGAAATTTCTTTATGGTTATAGATTATCTTTGTATTCCTAATCATGAATTGACCAAAGAAAAATAGAA
>KZ309213.1:58940-69601 GCA_000376725.2 Ladona fulva | reverse complement strand
ATGTATCCTTACACAATAAATATTACCTAATAACTTCATTGCAAATAACCACTTTGTAAAATTTGTATGTAACAGGAATTTGCAGAGCAATAGCCCCTTTGATGTAGATTATTTCTTTCAGTAAAATGCGAAATATAAATCATGCTTATAATCTTGGATTTAAAACATTAAATATATATTTAACGTCATTCTAAAAGCTTTAAACTTAAATAAGAGGAGGCCTAAATTCCGAAATTGTTTATGTAAAAATTAGCCATTAACGAAAAAAATTCCAAAAAAATACATTAATTTTCTGGAAAATTGAGCTTAACATTCGCATTGTGCAAACTTTCAAGAGATAGGTAGCTTCCGCAGTTTCCTGTGCCTTTAAGGGTTAATTGAAAACTACCTAATATTGATCAGTGACTATAGAATACCAAAGTTCCTATCATGAGAAATTTGACACAAGATAAAAATCTGCTGACTGCTAGATCATGTGTCATAGATCTATACACAGTGTCAGTACTTCAATAATATTTCTTAAAAATATTTATTGGAATAAACAATTCCTTGTTAATTTCATAGCCAATCCAAAACCATAAACTTGTTTTCCCATATGCAGATGCAGAATGTCACTGTAATCAGCAAATGAACTCCATGCAACTGAAATATGGCCTATATGAATACCTTACAGAACTATGCCAATACCTTGTAAAGTATACCCTTAGGGTGGATATACAATTTCTTCAAGAAGGTGTTGGAAGAGCTGGCTGTTTCTCAGCAATTTCATGAAATATAGGTTGCAGTTACTTATGTTACTTATATTATTTCATGAAGTATAGGTTGTGGTAATGATATCTGCTTTTTCTTAGGTTTAAAACAAAATCAAAACAAAAAGTTTATATTACAGCACTATGCAATAATATTACATGAAAACCATTATTACAGCAATAATGGTATAGGAACTGTGAAATGCAGTATCTGGCAACAGCCACACTTCTAAGTTAAATTGTTCATAGTTGCTTTGATATCAGTATTCTTAGCTATCAGTGAACTGATTAATCGTCTGATAATTAACATGCACATTGTGGGTCATGCATATAGCTTGTGAATTGTCCGTTCTCTTCTAAAAGTTCCCTGGTCTTTTTGCCTAGAGATAGGATCTTCTATTTTATACACTGCACTCTACTTGCAACAGTAAATATTACAACAAAAACACTCAACATAGAAGTGTGACTGCTTAAGTCTTTCAATTGTCTGAATAAACAGAAATCAGCAGAGGAAATCAAACTGATTTTTCAATTATTTTAAATTCTCAGTTCAAGTTTTATCTCACTAATTAATAAAATTCAAAGCTATGAAAACAATACTGCAATTAAAGTATATTCTGCTTATACACGAACATTTTCTTTACTGACTTTACAGTGCATTATACCAATATAATTCTTCAATATGTTCATAATAAATAATCATGACATTAAATTAAACACCATTTTAGCCATTATCACTTCAAACCACCATTGGTAGTTCTTCTCTGATAAAGGAGTAGTTCTTCTGTGATAATTTCACAATGCATCTTGATATAAGTATTACAACACAGTAACTAAAAAAATTGATGGAAATGTCTGTATAGACGAACTATTTTCACATTTCACAAAATAATAGTGCTGAAAGTGCAATTGATAATATCTGTTCTCACTAAACAGCAGATTAACTCATTGATTTTTTTTAAATAAGGAACCTTGAATCACTTGAGAACTTAAAATAGATCCCAATTAAATGCATTTTAATTTGTCTTCCATTGCCAAACCTATTAGGAGTGCAAGAATAAACATGTGACAAATAGTGACAGACTCGAATCCAGGTCTCTCACTTTCTGGGCATGTATTCTAACCACTGAATCACAATTCTGCACCTCTTCTACACTGTTTTGGGAATGCTTTACAGAGCAATGCAAGTAGCATTCCTCATAGTAGCACCAACTACCCCAAGAGGTCCTTGTCAAGGCAGCTGATGCATGAAGCAAGGTTATGAGGAAATCCCCCCAAGAAATCAAATAAGGTTAATCCTTGGGTTTTAAGGCACACCTCAATGTAAAAAGTGAACACCTTATCCTTTCCCTTGTGTTAGGAGCAAACTGGGATATGAATCTCAATTAATGGACGTGAAAGTTATTGTCAAGGAATAAAGGTACTATCCTCTGTTGATATGAGTCCACAGAGATATTTATGAATAAAATGAACAGAGATGCTGGTTACCCCTTCTGCAATGCTTGGAAGGGAGCCCTAAGACATTGTAATACTTCCCAAGATAGGTAAGGCGAAGAGACTGGCCAATTTAAAGAGAGCCAGAAGCAGACTCCCACCAACTGACCAGAAGACACTGTCTGGAATTCATCACCTAAACAATTCAACATGGCAAAAACCCCAGGAAATGCAGAGAATATCATGGATCCACTGGTCTACAAGCTCATAAAAATTGTGTGGGTAGAGCAGCAAGATATGTCAGGGATGGGAGTATTTTATTTGAAGAGAGACATATACAACGAATTGCATGCTAATGTGATGCAAAACTATGGCGCGAGACATTTACTAAGCTATTTTACTTAGGTCATTATACTCCAATCTGAGTCTTGGCACAGTAGTGAGCTAGGAGATTTAGTAACTACGTCACAAAAGCTTTGATGGCAGTGTGATGTGAAACTTTGAGTTTGTAGATATTTCTGCACAATATCCTTTCACAAATATGAAAAAGTTCATTTGAATACATTATTGGTTATTCTGTTTAATAACTGTCATAATAGATATATAACATAGTAGTCTTAGATTGAGAAGAATATTTTGCTTCAAGTGTAAATACATACCAAGAATTGTATTTTCAGCATTCTGTGCATCAACGTAATTAATTTATCAGATGCTCAAAGTGATGTACATAATATCTTGGGTATGAAACCCGTTTTAGAAAGTAACAAAACATTACCTGTTCCATTTTATTTGTGAAGAAATTAATTTCGTTGCCACAATATCATTTTAATATCCTTGATTCCTTTTGAAAGTACACCCAGTTACACAAAATTCGTAACACCATGGATGCAACCCAAATAACAGGTATTGAGTTTCATGACTGATAGCATTGAGATGTGAAAGAGAGAGAAGAAAAACATAGAGGAGATACTCTGCTAGCTTCGCCTGTAGTGTTTCAGTGAACTTTGAGCATTGTTACTGTTACAACCAATTTTTTGGGATATATTGTTTGGTGGCATAAAAGTAGCAGAATAGTATTATAACAAAACATATCAGAATGCATGGATTTGGTGGTTTCAAAGTGGTTGCTACAATTCAGTATTCCATCTAGCTTTCCTTCTCACTAAGACAATAATGTTGCACATGAGATTGCATTATTGTCAAAGGCTCAAGGCAAGTGACCATCCCTTGAAGAATTTGAGTTTTCGTGACTGTTAGAATGGCATTTTGAGGGAAATATCCCCATCCACAAAAGGAGCCTACCTGAGAGTTGGCTTATGTTCAAGATTGTAAGGGAAGAAAGAAAATTTCCGTGCACAATAAGCAACTGCCAGATCAAAAATATATAAATCTCAAGTTTGATGCATTCCCTTACAAAGATCTGCAATTATAATGGGAAATGTTATACATTGTTCAAAAGAGCAATTATTTGCCTTTAAAAGGATACACAGGAGTCCATGTTGATTCCATGCTTAATCAAAGACTGTGTAAATCCAGTCAACACATTGTAAATGCATTTAAACTCATGACTTGGCCATGTTTACACCATTGAACGACCATGTGTGACAGCAAAAACGATCTTTAAGTCAATGTGAGATGCTTACTCCTTAAGTATGAACTGCGTTATTGAGATCTGATCCTGATTCATTTAATAAGGGCACAAATTAAAAATCAAACGCAATTTACAAATTTTATTAACTATTAGCATAGCAGTAGTAGTACTGTTGAAATTGCTTTGATAGCTTATATCATTTCACATGTAGGCCCACACTGGGAATTGAACAAGGGACCGCTTTCACTGAAGTTGAACACATTGCCCCCTTGGCTATCTGTGAGCCTATTTTATCAACTGTGCCGTTGGAATTTTTACTATACCCTCTAAATAATGTAGAAAAATGAGCTGTGTTAGATTTCTCTAACACAGCTCATTCACCCTATCTAAATGTATAGGATAGCAAATGAGAGGCATCACCCTTTTACATTTAATTTTAATTTAATTCCCTCCCATTGAAATCATTGGAATGTCTAAACTTGTTTTCCTCTCTTTCATTTTATTATCTGCACCTATGACAACCAAATTGTTTAACTTGTCTTGAAACATACATGAAGTGAGACAAATCGAGTTTTGAAGATAATCTAACCTGATCGACTAAAGTTATATTTATAATGTCACTAAAATACATATTTAAACACAAATACAGAACTACTAATATTTTGATGATTCACTGTCACAGTAACTTGTGATTTAGTGAACCTATTTGCTCACATAGATAGTAAGTGGTTAACGTTTTTTATCAGTTTAGAAGCATCAAAAAATTTATTTCTAAAATTCATTGTTGATAAGACGATGGTTTAGGTACTGCCATAGTTAACCCTTATAACTTGCAAATAGAATTGAAAGAATTCTTTAAGAAAGCTTTATTTCACTTTCAGTTGTAATACAACAAATGACTGTGTAGTTGGACTAAAATAATTATTAATTCATTTTCAGAACAACCTTTAGTTAATTGAGTATCATAATTGTGGATAAAAAAGGTAATGTATGATTGAGAAAATAAAGCATTATACCCAACTTTAAATTTGGTATGCTATAAAATCCTCATAAATGCTATGAGAGTTAATAATATTTTGTCATGATGGTTTAGGATCTACCTAACATAAGAGATAAATATGTACTGTATAATATTTCAACCCAAAAAAAGATAAGGGAATGTCAAAATTAAAAAGCTTCATTTTAGAGAAACTTTTAGGATGCTAATTACCATTTTCTGCACATCTATATTCACGATTGTCCTTGGGGCAGTACACTAGCTGTAAAATTAATGGTCTTCTGGTGACAATTCCTGTACCCCTAGGTAGAAAGGGTCGCCCCACCAAGCTTTCAATCAGGGAACTCTTTCCAGAGCTCTGTGAAGAAAATGCAGAAGTTGAAACTTAATTAGAAGTAATATGTATACATGATAATTGTTCCTTACTAAGTAATCACGAGAGGTTCCTAATAATGCACATTTGTTAGCAGTCAAAAGAAGTTAAAAATCGATTCATAATTAATTTTAATATCAGAAAGNGTTCATTTACTTTAAATGTTGTAATTATGAATGTTAAATATGTATGTAGTACCTATAAATACAACTATTGAGAAAAAAAAACGTGTTTTACGTTATTTTTTAAAAACCTCGCTAATCCGGAATTCCCGCTGATCCGGACGTCCGTGTGCCTGAATTCGTCCGGATTACAGGGATTCTACTGTATAAGGATTAATCGCGTGTCGTCAACCAAGTTACGCTATGTTGACTTCAACAATAAATAGGTGAGTTACTGTGTGTTTTTGGTGTCATCGTAATGATAATGTAGGTATTTAATAGTAATATTAATTTATATGGGAATTTTCAGGATAATAATGGCAGCAAATGAATCAGAAAAAGGACTCTTAAGAGAAAAAGTGATTCGATAGGAAAGGAAGAAAGATTGGCAGATGGAATTGAGAGGGTTATATTAGCATTCGACTGCGAGTATGAAGATGATGATAATTTGGATGGAGAACAAGACTCCTCTTCTTCATCAGAAGATATTGATGTTCTTGATGAGGGTCCCTCAACATCTTCACATTCATGTAATAGTTGGAAGAAACTTAGCCCAAAGAGCAATACTATCGTGGAGCTCGACTCGATAGCTGAGTTTTCTGGCAAAGTGGCAGTTTGTGGAATAGCGGGTGGTACTCCAAGGGAGTGTTTTGAAAAATTTTTTCCTCAAGCGTTGTTTAGCTTAGTTGCAAAAGAAACTAATGACTATGCTGTGAATTTTCTCGAGAAGGCTTGTCTATTGAGCGATAGATTGAGATTTTCCTTGTGGAAAGATGTGATGGCATCAGAAATGCAGGCTTTTGTTACGATTGAAATTGGAATGGGATTATCCTAATGGAAGGATACAAAAAGGAGAGTCCGCAGAGGAGTGGACCTAAATTTGATTCTCCTCACCTTCTAAGGCTGATGGAGCGCCATTTCCCTAGTGTTAAAAGTACAAAAAACATTGTAAATGTGAAAAATATTTATATAGTGTAAAAATGTGTGAATGCAATATCACATAAGCTTGAAATAAAAAAAACAAAATAAGGATCATGGTGCTAGGAAAATAGTTTAAGTCTATGGCATAAAGGTTAAATTTTGTGAAGGTATTAGTAGATATATTCAATGTGTAATTTTTGCAATCGTAGATAATAAATCACTAAATACCATTAAAATTTTTGTTAATATAATTCATATGAATTTATAACATTAGTTCTAGAATAATTAGGTGAATTTTTAAATCTAAAGTTCTCAGTTGAATATTCCTTTCTGATTATTATCAACACATTATTTGTTATATAAATAAAATATATTGTAATAAACACTTATTTACAACTTACTTGATTACCTTAAGAATAGTGTAGGTAATAAAGATATAACATGTATTACAAGATGTATTATGCTAAAAATGCGATAGCTAAATTTTACTTATTATTGTTGTAATTATATCATCATTATCATTATAGTATATCTGTCCTGGGACAGGTTTCAGCTGTAGTTCTCCAAACCTTTCTATCCTGCGCCTGTCTTTTCATTCCCTGGTAGGTTTTGTTTTCCTGCAAATCTGTAAGCATACTAAATTTCCGTCTTCCTTTCCTGTGTTTTCCTCTAACTTTTCCTTCAATTATCCTACAGAGTAAGTAATCATGCCACATCCCAAAACTTCGTCATTCCTCACTTTGTCTTTCCATCTCACTCTCATCATCTTTCTCCACAGCCACATCTCAAAACTCTCAAGGTACTTAACTTCTGACTTCCTATATGTCCAAGTTTCTGAACCATATAGGACCACACTCCAGATGAAGCATTTTGCAAATCTCTTCCTTAATGTGATGGGTACTTTTTTGGCTGTTAGAAGAGCTTTTAATTTTTCATATGCTTTCTTTCCCATGTCTATTCTTCTCTTAATTTCTTGAGTAGTTGCCAGCATTATTTATCAGGCTACCAAGATATCTGAAAGATTCAACCTGCTCTAGCCGCTGACCTTTTAATAAGATATTTAAATCACCTCCTTCCTTCCCAATCCTCATAACCTTTTTTTAATTTATATTTATTTTCATTCCATACATCTCTCTGACCTTACATATACTTTTGATCATTTTCTGTAGTTCTTTATCTGTCTCTGCCACAATTGCTTGATCGTCAGCATATTTTATGGATTTNAGGTACTGCCATAGTTAACCCTTATAACTTGCAAATAGAATTGAAAGAATTCTTTAAGAAAGCTTTATTTCACTTTCAGTTGTAATACAACAAATGACTGTGTAGTTGGACTAAAATAATTATTAATTCATTTTCAGAACAACCTTTAGTTAATTGAGTATCATAATTGTGGATAAAAAAGGTAATGTATGATTGAGAAAATAAAGCATTATACCCAACTTTAAATTTGGTATGCTATAAAATCCTCATAAATGCTATGAGAGTTAATAATATTTTGTCATGATGGTTTAGGATCTACCTAACATAAGAGATAAATATGTACTGTATAATATTTCAACCCAAAAAAAGATAAGGGAATGTCAAAATTAAAAAGCTTCATTTTAGAGAAACTTTTAGGATGCTAATTACCATTTTCTGCACATCTATATTCACGATTGTCCTTGGGGCAGTACACTAGCTGTAAAATTAATGGTCTTCTGGTGACAATTCCTGTACCCCTAGGTAGAAAGGGTCGCCCCACCAAGCTTTCAATCAGGGAACTCTTTCCAGAGCTCTGTGAAGAAAATGCAGAAGTTGAAACTTAATTAGAAGTAATATGTATACATGATAATTGTTCCTTACTAAGTAATCACGAGAGGTTCCTAATAATGCACATTTGTTAGCAGTCAAAAGAAGTTAAAAATCGATTCATAATTAATTTTAATATCAGAAAGAATTCAGCTACTTTGACAATAAATACAGAGGTTTTGGTGGGAATGAGACACAGATGATGTTACAGTTACTAGAGTGGACCTCATTATCCATGGATACCTTGTAGTTCTTAAATTAGTAGTTACTTTAATTTCACCATTTAAATATTCTCTTGATTAAATTGTTCAATTAGGATACTTTTCAGTTTAAAACACCCACTGTGCAGTTGATTGGTATCCTGAAAAACTCCGTTAATGTTTAAATCAAACTTCCACATCTGTTAGGTAGTATCATAAACTTTTTAAATTTGGTAATAATTGGTAAGATCTTAAAGCTACCCCTTGTTATGTAAAAGGATGAAGGTGTAAAAAAAAAGGCTGTCGAATCACTATCAAATATTTAACAGGATGAATTTACTGCATCTCTTTGGATATACTTTCCCAATATTCACGACTATAATCAAGGTCGGGGTTGAAGGAATACTTGCATTACTACATTTACTATCGGTAGATATAATGATATTTCATAGACATTTTAATTTGCTGCTTTCAATTTACAAGATGAACATGAAAATCTTAATTTCCTCGCAATCTACTCCAAACAACTTCAAAAGGAAATTAGGGACTTTCACATAAAAACAATGTTTTTCCTGCTTACGGCAACCGTAAACTTTGGTCCCATAAGACAGCATGTTCTAAGGGAGTGAAATCATCTTTGCTAGTACCTTTTACTACAAATAATAGGATCAAGGAGAAATGATTACTCTAAAATAAAAATTACCTGACGATTTAAAAACAATCCAGATCTTGCGTATAGTTATCAATAAAGTATCCAAATCATGTCTTAAAAATCAAGCTTTATGATATAGTGGTTAGAGAAGAGTACCATAACTTACCTGGGTTCCAACGACCACAATTTGCGGCAGCTGTATGACATCAGCACCGATTGTATTGAACACATCTTGTAACTTATTTATGACAGGAATTAAGGCTTCCATGAGATGCTGGAATTAATACAATAACGGCATAAAAACTAATTGCATTGATTAACCTATTCCGCTCTCATTCGAACACTCTCAGTCCACCTCTTTCAACTCCATCCACCAGAAACAACTGAGTTACTGTAAGCGATAGAATTGGAGCACAAGCACAAGATAGTGGGTCTTTTTAGTTCTTCTCGCGATCGTCGGGTACGCCAGAATTGAAATCAATCTTTACTGTGCCTCGCGCGCAGAAATAACTGAATGTATGTTCTCTAGCGTAAATATACATTTAATTAATTTTTGTGCGTCGGTCAGCGGTAATTTTGCCATTCATGTGGGACCCGCTTGTAACACGTTGACGACGTCGTGTACCACTTAAACTGATAGTCACGGTGTAATTCCTCTGCGATTAAGGAATCCTATACATTACATTACGAATCATGTCTTGTCGCAATTCACAATTTACTTTAATTATTGCGTGAATATTAAAGGCGTTTCTTGTTTAGAGAATATTCATGGAATTTTATTTTCCTGTAAATCATTGCGAACTCCCTGATCGTAATAATCGGGGCCTATTTAAATTTGCCAATCATATATTTCTAACATTGAAAAGTGGCTTAAATTAAGCAAACATTAATATTTAAAGAGTAATTAATCGCGTGGATCAATCACGTCTTGAAATACCGAGGTGATCTACCACTATGAGAAAAGAACGCTTTACCGTTAATACTGTTAGGAAACTCAAGTGAAAGTAAGGCTGTTAGCCTGTAAACATTACTGTTTTACTGAAGTGAGTTTATTTTTATACTTAAAAGACAATTTGGATGAAGTCTTTGATTCATGGTTAAGTAGGTATTTAGTTTTCTGTGAATCGTCCGTCGCCGTAAAAGATACAAAAAACGAAATATCATTTCGATATGCGATACATTCATTTGATGTGTAGTAAGAGCTTTCCGTTTGGTTTTATGGTGAAAAATTAGCGAGATATTTACAAATTTTGGATAACTTTCTACCGTCAATTCGTCTCTGTTCACACACGTATCAAAACTATCATTAAAGAGTCAAAATTTGACTCTTGGAAAGACTGATTTCTCATTTCTTTTCGATTCTACTTACAGATTTGATTCAAGTCTCCCATGATCTTGTTCTACAGTCGTCTGGATTTTCCGAAAGTTCCCAGAAAAAATATTAAAAACCCGCCGTATCTAATTTAAATGTGCGAAATAAGAATCCAAGCATCGAACTCAAGACCATTATGGGATATTTCTTAACAACATGTGTTAGAGAAATGCCTATTTTAACGATATTCTAAATCTCATCACTCTGTCATATCGGGTTATGCCCAAAATGAATTTTCGAAAACCCACGCAACAGTCCCCCATAAAAATATTTAATATCCGCCCAGTGTATTTTAAACGGTGGAAATTTGAACACCTAGCATCAAACCCCAAGGATCCAGGGTCATTTTGGGAAATTGTATATTATAATTGAATTTTAGGAATTTTACATAAAAATTACGTTTCAAAAGCACCTCCAGTA
>KZ309213.1:9016-54850 GCA_000376725.2 Ladona fulva | reverse complement strand
GTTAAAAATTCCGTGTTCCTTAAAGTAGGGAACTCAAGGCACGCTTACAAACAGAACGGGAAAAATATCCAGAATTTCTTTGAAATGTAACATTTTCGTTTTTTATGCAATTATGGTAGTAAAGATCCATAAGTTAAACACGCAGTAAAATGCGGCAGCAATTCCATTCAACACAGGAAATAATTCAAACAATTTGACTTACTTTACATTTTTACGCAAATGTCACAACAGCGCCCGAACGTCTCCCGTTTAAAATACATGGGCCAATGCATTTTAAATGGTGTCTTCATGATGGTGAATCAAGTATAGGTCCTGCACGCGGATCAGTGGATCCTTCCCGTGGCAAGAAATTACGCCCGAACGACGGATTCTGCTCGCGGCTTGACTGATAATTCCCATTCCCTGTCACTCGCGATTGTGGATGCGAAGTTGTTGGGTGAGGCCCGCAGGTGTGATACGCCGAGTTCTGTGACAACAATGAATTAATACTAGTCTGAGGAGCACTCACATCCGAAGCTTTAATTGCGTAATTCCGCACACTAGCCTCTTCGTTTAGGGCGAATTCTTCTGCCTCCAAAAGTTGTTGGTGCGCGCACTAGCACTAATCTGCATTTCTCCTCTCTTAATCCCACCAGAAACTGAGAAAGAAGCCTTCCCTCCATCATGGTCTTCATTGCTTCAGAGTTTGGACTCGCGAACGTACCCTCCAATTGTCGTCCGATCTTTCGGAGCCGCGTGGAATAGTCCGAAACCGACTCTAATGGTTTCTGGAAACATCCCGCAAACATGCGTTCCAGAGTCAGCGGAGATAACTTAATCGAAAACCTACGTCTGAGATGACTTGAGAAACTGTCGAAATTCTCCAAGACATGCGGATTCGCGTTCACGTATTCGGCGGCGGCGCCCTGGAGACGCAAGCGAGCGATGCTTAGGGATTGAGTTTCGCTCCATGCACTTAATTCCCCAGTTATCCGAAGACACTGCAAAAAATGCTCCACGGAAGTATCGTCTTCACCGTTGAATGTGGGGATGAAGAACACTTGATTTCCTAATACTGGCGATGGAGTGGAATCGTTTTCTGGAGAAATCACGTTAACAGTTTCCGAAAAGTCAATTAAGTCAGCCGCGGAATTGGCGAAAGAAATGAATTCGGATCGGCGAGCCATGGTCATCCTATCGCCTTGCGGTGATGAAAACACATCCCTCGATTATTCAGGATAACCGAGAACAACGTAAACAAAGAAGTCTTCAAAACGTAGTTAAACTCATTTTCAATCATTTTTCCTCATGCTCCCTTCGTTAAATCGCTTTCCTTGAGAAATACATAACATTCTATGATGTAAAGCTTTCGGCGAAACGTGTTCCGTGCAGACATATTAGTACTACGACTGAATACTGAGGAAACTAACAGTAATACTTAGTTAAGGGATTTAAAACATTATGTTAAATGCTGTTGCTGTGCACATTAATGTTAACAAGGCTATCCTCATCAACTACTTACTGCGAAAANCTTTCTCTATGGCAATCCACCATGTTATGCTAAATCATACTGATTATATGTGAAAGAAAATTTTCCTAGTGAAGGAATTTTATAAAATAAGTAATGTGTGATATGAATTAAGAGTTGGTATAGCAGACATTTAAAATTTCTCTTTAATAACCTACTGAATTCAAGGTGATTAAGGATGTAAACAATTTTGTAAAAGAGGTATTAGTTAAATTAATAGTCTCTCAAGTTTTAATATATTACATATATGAGTAAAAGTTGCTTGCATACTGCAAGCTTTGGGATTATGATTTTCCTGCCTGTCATATTGCAATGTCTTGGTTTATGAAGAGGTACAATTTCTATCTAAGAACATCTTTGAGAAATTAAACCATTGTGGTGTGAGCCAAGGAAGATTCATATTGGTATTAGTTCTTATTAACCAATGGAGTATTATATTGCAATCAATTCAGGAAGTACTGCAAAATGAATTCTGAGTTTTCTAAATGTTTCTTATAAATGAAAACTTAATGCACCCTGGCGTTGAACCTAGTAACAATTTGGAAGTGGATTACAGACAATATGAAAGATTTTCTCAAATCCTATCTAACTACCGAGTTATAGGTTCCTATCTTTTTGTTTTTTGAAGGTTTGCAAAAAAACATTCAAATTCTCAACCTGTAGGGCGAGATTGGAACCAGCTTAGGAACGAACCTAGGAGAATTAAAGTTAACCTCATAATTCAGTCAGTAGTTCTGTTTACTTTACAGTGGTTAAAGTCAAATGAAGTACCCCACCCATACCTAGTTTGGGGATAGATATGGGTTGAATGTAGATGTGGAAATATGCAGATCCTTGCATTACAGATTGGTATTACATATAGGCACTAGCTTCACGGGATTCTGGTCCCTATTCCTTATAACCCCATCCTCTAATATTATATAAAACTCCCATCCTCTAATATGATATCAAACTCCCATATTTCTCAAGGAATAACAAGTGTGAAAAATAGTGACATGACTGGGACTCGAACCACGTCTTCCATTCCCTAAACAGTGTGGAAACGACGTGGCATGGTAGTTCAGTGGTTAGAATACCTGCCCGGAAAGTGGAAGACCTGGGTTCGAGTCCCAGTAATGTCACTATTTTTCACACTTGTTATTCCTTGGGATTTAGCCGCACAACTTCAATGTGCAAAGTGAACACCTTTACCTCAATCCTTCCCATATTTCTGCATAAAATCCAGCCCAATGATACCATCGAAATTATTCGAGCGGGAGTCGATCACTAAGGCGTCATGGGGATGTGATTTTCCATTAATTACAAACGGGATGCTGCATTGTCCCAATATCGGTAAAAATGTCCGGATGCGCTCTTCACTGGGAATTCGTATGATGTTAGCGCCAATCTACTGAAAGGAAACGCCTTCCCATAAATGATGGTGACTGCTGCGCCGGTGTCCACTAAAAATCTATGTACTTTACCGAAGATTTCGACGCCAACAGTGAGACCAGCCGCAGGTGTCACGGCCAAAACTAATTCCTCCCCGACCACCCGGTCGGGGATGCTGCGTTTCCCGCGGGGTGTGGCGAATTCTTATCAGGGCAATCAAGCGGGCGGTGGCCTTGTCGCCGACAGATTCCACAAATTAAAAGCGGACAATCTTTCGCGAAGTGGTTCTGCTCCCTGCAATTAAAACAATTTGGGGGTCGGGATCGACAGAAGCGCGTGCTATGCCCCGTTCTCCCACATCGGTCGCACTTATTAGCACTATACTTGATTCACCATCATGAAGACACCATTTAAAATGCATTGGCCCATGTATTTTAAACGGGAGATGTTCGGGCGCTGTTGTGACATTTGCGTAAAAATGTAAAGTAAGTCAAATTGTTTGAATTATTTTCTGTATTGAATGGAATTGCTGCCGGATTTTACTGCGTGTTTAACTTATGGATCTTTACTACCATAATTGCATAAAAAACGAAAATGTTACATTTCAAAGAAATTCTGGATATTTTTCCCGTTCTGTTTGTAAGCGTGCCTTGAGTTCCCTACTTTAAGGAACACGGAATTTTTAACATCTAACTCTGCCTCAAATTATTTTCTTTCCGATAGCATTATTTATTTTGCAGACAAACGTTTTTGAGACATGTATTTAACAGAAATCGTAGGGGAAGTCGAGAATTTTTCGTAAAATGCATTGAAGAAAGGACATGCTGGCTATCTTCCGTCTTATTTGCTTTGGAAAAAACTTCCAGCGGGAAAGTTTCTCAGAAAATAGTGAAATTATTTTATTTGAAGTTTCAACGTCATAAGTTTATAACTAACCCGAGAAAAACAATTTTTCTTTCGGGGGTAACGCCGTTCACGGCGCGGGCCGCGATCGTTCGAGCGGCTATCTCTGCGATGTGAACAATCTTCCTGCTGTTTCGATTGTTTGTCATGATACTGTTAATTAAACGATCAATTAGCATTTAAATAACAACATATCATTGATTTATTCAAATATGGTAAAGTTTCCCATCTTCCAACCTTTTCTAAACGATTCTACTTCGCTACACTCCCTGCCAACTTCCTTTTCGCAGTAAGTAGTTGCTGAGGATAACTTTGTTAACATTAATGTGCACAGCCACTGCATTTAACATAATGTTTGAATTCCCTTAACTGAGAATTACTGTTAGTTTCCTCAGTATTCTGTCGTTGTACTAATATGTCCGCACGAAACTCGTTTCGCAGAAAGCCCTTTATCATTCAAAAGTCTTCGTGGCTTTATTCACAATATACAGCATGCATTGAACTATTATATACCTAGGTAATACAATATTGTGCAATAATACGTGCACGTAAATGTAGATACAAGCAGACTTCATAAAAATCTAATCATTTTGAACGGGATGAGAAGGGGGTATCATGTCATTTTCGTCATTTGTCGTTTTAATTTTTGTGAATTATTTCATTGACTCAGCATTCATATAAGTTATTGAAATATTTAATTATTGAATTACTATATTCTTACCGTATATCGTGTAACACTTAATCAGAATCTGAGAGCTCTTGGATTCCCTCAGAAGTAGGTCGATTCGTCTTCGATGGACCTGTCCGTGATGATCCTTCCTCGCTTCCAGACTGGCTACTTTGGTTTCCCGATGAACTACTATTACTTGTTAGTCTGATAATGAGAGGTTCCACGTCATCTTGCAGCTCGTCAGCCTTCCACATTTCCTCCTCAACCTTTTGTGTATGTCTATCGTAGCTGGCCCAGTTTTCCTCGGAGATTTGCAGAAATGCATTGTCGATTAAAGACGGCATCTCTTTGGTTAAAAAAGAGACATTATTATAGGCAACATGTCTTTTTAACTGGCTCCATACCATCTCAATAGCATTAAGTTCACAATGATATGGAGGAGATCGGCACACAACGATATTCCTTTCCTTAGCCAATTCATCTACCTCGTAGGAAGTATATTTCTCTCGAACTGAGTTGATAATTCTCAGAAGTTCGATCTTCAAACATCTTTCGGGATAAGCAATATCTTTTGATTTTAACCAGTTTTCCATATCTAATTTATTATTTGAGGAAGTGGGGATTTGTTCTCGTTTCCTACTGTGATAAGTAGCATTGTCCATAACAATTACGGAACCCTCGCCAATATTTGGTAGCAACTGGGATTTGAACCATTCTTCAAACCGTCTGCTGTCCATCTCATCATGGTAGTCCCCTGACCTTTTCTTCGCTAAGTAAACCAGTTTGGAACCTTTCACGAATCCACGAGCACTTCCAGCATGCAGAATAACGAAGCGAGGTCCTCTTCCTCTCGGAATCTTCAACCCAGTAGAAAGCCCTGCTAATTGTGCTTGGTGTTTCGTCTTTATATTGACATCTTTCCACTCTTTCGACACCGTATGTCCTGCATTAACCCATGTTTCGTCGAGGTAAATTATTTCTCGACCTTCTTCGCGGAATTTTTTTATTTTTCTCAAATATGAATGTCGCATTGCTATAATATCACTCCTTTCAATAAGTAAGGCTTTGTTTTTTCTTTTTCCGAATCTAAAGCCGACTTCCCTCAGTAACTTCCAAAATGTTGTCCGTTTATAATTGGGAAGTGATTCGTCATCATTTACAACTTCTAAGACTGACTTCACTGTTGGTGGGATGTTATTAAAAAAAAGGAATGAACATGACGTCGTATCGCACTTCTGCTAATATCTGTTTCCTCACATGTCCTCTCTACAATACTCCTTTCACTTTCATTAGAGAAATTTTTCTGCAAGTATTTATACACAGATAAAACTGTTTGCCTCTCACCACTTCTTAAAATTTTCCCTTTTTTCCGGCTCTCCATTTCCACAAATATCACACGAACAACTATTAAGTACGAAATTATTATCTGTAGAACTTTCCAAATAACTGCGACAAAATATGCAAGGGCTAAATTTATATATGTATAACTGCACACGAGAATTCGTCTCACTTCAAGAAAAATCACTATAAAGCCAAACTTTACGCATAACGAGAAGATCGAGAACAATCCTTAACGGAGAAACACAGCAAACTGACTACTGACAAAGTTCCCTGGAAAGGGAACGCTACTTGGCCTTCCTTTCGTGGTTACATTGCCATACCCTTGGTTCTACGCGTTTTTCACAAATGCCATAAAAAATATTTGCAGAACACTCAAAGGCGCCTAACTTCTGGTGTTCGAGTGGGCAATAAAAAGCAGATGGTTTACAACTCTATTACTCTCAGCTGCATCCTATCGCCTTAAGACGACGAAAACGAATCCCTCGACTATCCAGGATAACCGAGCATAGCATAGCGTGCACGTATTATTGCACAATATTGTATTACCTAGGTATATAATAGTTCAATGCATGCTGTATATTGTGAATAAAGCCACGAAGACTTTTGAATGATAAAGGGCTTTCTGCGAAACGAGTTTCGTGCGGACATATTAGTACAACGACAGAATACTGAGGAAACTAACAGTAATTCTCAGTTAAGGGAATTCAAACATTATGTTAAATGCAGTGGCTGTGCACATTAATGTTAACAAAGTTATCCTCAGCAACTACTTACTGCGAAAAGGAAGTTGGCAGGGAGTGTAGCGAAGTAGAATCGTTTAGAAAAGGTTGGAAGATGGGAAACTTTACCATATTTGAATAAATCAATGATATGTTGTTATTTAAATGCTAATTGATCGTTTAATTAACAGTATCATGACAAACAATCGAAACAGCAGGAAGATTGTTCACATCGCAGAGATAGCCGCTCGAACGATCGCGGCCCGCGCCGTGAACGGCGTTACCCCCGAAAGAAAAATTGTTTTTCTCGGGTTAGTTATAAACTTATGACGTTGAAACTTCAAATAAAATAATTTCACTATTTTCTGAGAAACTTTCCCGCTGGAAGTTTTTTCCAAAGCAAATAAGACGGAAGATAGCCAGCATGTCCTTTCTTCAATGCATTTTACGAAAAATTCTCGACTTCCCCTACGATTTCTGTTAAATACATGCCTCAAAAACGTTTGTCTGCAAAATAAATAATGCTATCGGAAAGAAAATAATTTGAGGCAGAGTTAGATGTTAAAAATCCCGTGTTCCTTAAAGTAGGGAACTCAAGGCACGCTTACAAACAGAACGGGAAAAATATCCAGAATTTCTTTGAAATGTAACATTTTCGTTTTTTATGCAATTATGATGGTAAAGATCCAAAAGTTAAACACACAGTAAAATCCGGCATCAATTCCATTCAATACTGAAATAATTCAAACAATTTTGACTTAATATATATTTACGTAAATGTCGCAACTGCGCCCGAATATCTCCCGTTTAAAATGTATGGGCCAATGCATTTTAAATGGTGTCTTCATGATGGTGAATCTAGTATAGCTAAAATCACTCCTAAAGTTAGGATGACCAACACTATCGTGATGGCGGCATGCACGCCGAATCGTCCATACGATGGGGCAGTATGTCAACCCCATAACACATAGCGACATGCACCCCACACACCTGACACCAGTTATGTCGTGACGAGCGAGCGGTCGCGTGCGACATAAGTTCGCGGGGTTCAATCCTCAGGTCGGCCGAGATTCATCGAGACGGCGAATCATGCTTGAGAGTTTTATTCTCTTTTGACAACAGTACAAAATAATAAAAACACATCTGTTACTCACTTGGAGGAGACTTCGGTAGGACCCAGCCTATCGCGGATGGCGGCGCAGACACTCATCGGCCCTGCGTCCACATCCTTAGGTGGAGACACTCATACCGACTGCGTCCCGAAGAGTTCGCCCTGCTCTCGCCATAAAGACACTTGTCGGCCCTGCGTCCACACCATTAGGTGGAGACACTCAGACCGACCGACCTACTGACGACCGATGACTTTCCGACCCGACGTTCGACGACCACCAATCGACCTGCTCACCATCACCCCCACGACCCTCTCTCGCCTCGCCCGAGGACTTCCCTTATATGCACGATGTTGGTAACCGAAAATGGCGGGGGGACGCAGGTCGCTGACCGAGGTCACGACGGAAATGCAGTGGGAGGAAGGGAAGGGGTGGAAAGAGTTCGGGAAGAGTCCAGAGAAAGATCTAGAAAGGGTTTGGTCCGGTGACCGGAAGAAAGTACAGAGGGTAAGGGTTGGAACGAATTTAGAAAAGGTTTGAGTCCAAGAAGAAGGTCCAGCGAAAGGTCTAGGAAAGGAGGTTAAGACAAAGGGATGGATCGGAAAAGAAGGGATGTTGGGGAATTCTGATGCAACCCCTGGCGAGGACTAAGGATCGGTTCCGAGAAGGCGAAGCGTGGGTGCCTGAAAACGGGTCATTGGCAATTTTGGGGGTGGCGGCTTGGGAAGGGAAAAGGGGGAGTGGCATGGGCTGTTACGCGTCTCCTTTGCCCCTGACAACATACGAATGCAGTCCGGCTGTTACAAAATCTTATTCGCCCCCCGCGACATTAGCGGATCCTCCCAACATCATGTGTAGATTGTTTCAGGGTGCATCTCTTAATTATTGCCTTAATTGACATCGATATAAAATTTGAAAGTAATTTATTGGTAAGTTAACCGAAAACGAAGCCTGCAAAGGAATCTGCGATTAATATTAATTCATTATATCAGAAGTGAGTTCGGATGCAGGTGATCCATGTTAATCCCGATGCGCTGCTTATTATTGCTTAGCGACTTTCCTTAAAGAAAATCCAATCAACTCTAGATTTAAATGTTTAGCTAAGGGAGCATAATATATTTTGCGAGTAATTCCTGGGAATGTGAAAGGAAAAAAAATATCAATGAAAATAGGTTGTTAAATCGCCTAACTGAATTTTAAGTGTGCATAAAGTTGTTATCGAGGCTATTACTAAAACTCAAAAATGCTGAGGAATGAAGAGAACTCCGTCTTGTTCCTTATAATGTCTTTTCAAATTCGGCCGAATATCATAGAATTTAATCACAATTGCTCTTTCCTTTCCTTTCTGCAATTTATATCTTTGAAGCCCTTTACTTCCTCTTTACTCCATTACTTGCTTATTATTTGACAGAACTAAGTTACAAACATTGAGCCCAATCGTTTCACTTATTATTTATATTAATAATTTAAACGCAAGCGGGAAAAAATCTTCAGAGCTGAAGGCTATTGAAGAAAAAACCCACGACTAGGGAAAACACCCACACAAGAAGAGGGGTGACAAAAACCCGTGAAAAAACAGAAGTTACAAAAAACACAATGAAACATAAACACTAAAATTTAATTACATTTAATTTCACCATTCCAACCTTTTTCATTAAATGATTTGTTATCAATCCATTATGGTTAATCTAAAAGAATGCTACATTGTTTCACGTGAATGACGAAAATGGACAAATAAAAGAGGGAAATGTCTTTGCTCAAAAAGTTGATCGTATTCAAGCTATGACTGCAAAAATACGACGAGAAAAAAGTAATAAGCCATTCAACAAACTTAACAAGAATCACACCGATGTAACTAAGCAATAGTTCACGTGCTTTTTAGTTATCCCATCTTCAGCTTCGATGAAATTAAGTAAACTAAAGAAGATGTATTCTTGTTTTAAGGTTTTTTGCACTTAAGGCACTTTTTGTATATTAAAGGCCCAAGAAAAAGTTCCCTACTCTTTTTCGACAGGCAAGCAATGACAAGTTTTTACATCCTGCTTAAAATGCTATCATGGTTATAACGCGATTTTTCACTCATTCCTCTGAGAAGCGGTTTTATTGCATGCACATGATGTTGATTGTTATAGTACATATATTCGTTAATTTTATCATCATATGTTTACAATTCTTAAATAGCTTGCTTCTAGAAATTAATAAAACAATAACTTCTTTCACAATAANATTGTTTTGTAAGACTCTGAAAAATCATTATTTTATAACTTCGTTTACGAGCTTACTTTGTTTAAGAAACATCAGTAACACTTAGTTATGCATATTCCGTAATTTGACATAATAAATAATCATTTAAGTTAATAACTGACATTACTTTTGAATATGTTAGCGGCAACATTCTCCGGAATTGTCAATATAACACCCTAAGCTATTTGCAAATTACGAAAGATTCCGATCAAATCTTTAGAAAATGTATATTCCAAAACCTGAAGAGGACTTATTATGGGTACCAGAAAATCAATTATTGATTCCAATTCTTCGATTAAATCCACCTCACATATATTCCTTTCTCGTCTTGAGTTATCCACAATTATTTCCTATAAACGCTTGCCAGTCTTCAATTTTAAATTATAATCTTTTATAGATACGCCTTCTCTATCACAAAGAAAACAACAAATAACGTGGTTGTAATAATAATAATGGTTGGCTACACTTCTATTACCGCCCTTTAGATGCCACCGCACGGGTGCAATTCACCCCTTGCATCCATAGGACGGCGCGGCTCTGAATCTATCCATCCCCCATCGTTCCTGATTACCGAACGAAAACGTTCCTGGATGGATTAAATATGTATTTGATAGAATTTAATCATGAAAGCGCTTTCCTTGCCTGCAATTCACATCTTTGATGCACCTCACTTCCTCTTTACTCAATGCTTCTTTATTACATGGCAGAACTGTCTGCAAACAGAAAGTATTACGCGGTAACTATTTAAATGATCTGAAACACGATAAAGTTTATTTTATATAGTAATAATACCTTTTGTTAATATTAAGTTCAGTAGAAAATTGTTAGGAATGTCTTCCCAAGTGATCATATTAAAACTCCACATAATGGAAGCCATGCTGTTAGGATTGCAAAGGGGATAGCAGCCACGTGCATTTCACCATGGATTAGTCCGCAGGTGATACCTGCTCAGCTGGGGTTTAGATTTTTTTCATTTGCTTCCCCTTTCATTTTTCCCTTTTGTTTCCACAGGGAAATACCAAGGTTCAAGCAAATCCTTTATTTCATCCAATGTGTCATTCTTCCGACATAATGCTTGCCATCCCCGTTTTAGGAAGTTTACTCGCCGCCTTGCCTATCGTCTTAACCCTGTTTATTGTGTAGGTTAACCACGTGGAAATGAAAGGTTTTGGGAGAAACCAGCAGATCTGCTGTGACCATTTCTTCCGCGTTTCTATCGCGGATGTGGGACGAGGAAAGGTCTTGGCACCTTTGCGCTCATTAATAAGCTGTAGGGTTTCCATGCGAAGCGTGCCTTTCGTGATAGGAATTATTTGTGATATTTAATTTTCTTAATCTGCGAAGGAGAAAGGTCGGTGTCGCTGGATTTTACCCTTCAATTAATACTTAAAGAAGTTTGTTGGCAATCCCCACCTCTTTCATCGTAGTGATAGGAATGTGTTGATTACTCTGACCATCTTCCATCTAAATAAGAATTAGACTAGATAAGAATCAGATTATCTGAAATGCTTAATCAGTGCAAACTGTTCGACAAGAAGCGAATTTGGAATTGCCCTTACATTACTCGATAACAAATTCTCTTTTAAATTAGGAATAGAGATGCCAACGTTGGGTTACAATCCATGGGAAAATATTTCACGAGTTCGCGGCGATATTGAATGTGTATTGAACATGAGTAAACGTGCGCAAACGAGCATAGGTCACCAGAAAAAGTTCTATTATTAGACAAAGCAGCATAAGGAGCTTTTAGTAAAACTCAGATTATTCATGTCTTTGGTATTCCGAAATGAATACACAAACAAAGATAATCAGGAATCAGGAAATATAAAGTAACATCGCAACATCGGGCTTTATTGGGCGCAGAATGATGAAGAGCTGCATTTTGTTACAAGCATGTTGAAGAAAAATTTATGGACGTGTAGGCGGACAACGAAAGTGGGCAAAAATTCAAGAGAAGGCAAGTTTAGTTGTTTCAAATCTCGGGACTTTCAACTTCAATTACTCTAACCACAACAACAGATGGTAGTGGCTCTTCCAGAAATGTAGCAAGCAGAGATTAACCGCTACTCTCACCTTCAATAAGGAGAATAGTGGGAAGCTTCGATCATGTATATTAGGAGATTCCACAAATCAGCAATAACTTAATAGTCACCCGAGTGATTTTACTTTCGACGACCATTTTTTATTACATCACTACTAAACACCCCCGTCAAGCATGACGGAACTTATTTAATTTTAAAATATATCTAATATTGCATACATATGATACTCCTAAGCCAGAAACAGTCCGTCGTAAGATCATAATAACTCAGTATATTTATTACCATTATTTATAATATTTATTCTACTGTTTTCAAGTCATGAAAAACTACTTTACGTAAATTTCTGATAAAAATTATAAGATCTGATTATTCCCGTGCACTTATATGGGATAATTCATGAACTATACATTCAAGAATGACCTTAGTCATCAAAGGGTTCGGTTGTTTATTTCCGAAAAATTTTACGAAATTTACGTCTATTTTATCAAAGTTCTCGCAATTTCGAAATTGTATGAATGATTCACGACTAAAATAAAATTCTATGATCATTTTCCTTTCTTGTGACACGTCTCAATTTCGTAGAACCATTGTTTAAGCGATTTAACAACTAATTTAATTGACAATTGTTTCCTTTCACATTCCCAGGAATTACTCGCAAAATATATTATGCTCCCTTAGCTAAACATTTAAATCTAGAGTTGATTGGATTTTCTTTAAGGAAAGTCGCTAAGCAATAATAAGCAGCGCATCAGGATTAACATGGATCACCTGCATCCGAACTCACTTCTGATATAATGAATTAATATTAATCGCAGATTCCTTTGCAGGCTTCGTTTTCGGTTAACTTACCAATAAATTACTTTCAAATTTTATATCGATGTCAATTTAGGCAATAATTAAGAGATGCACCCAGAAACAATCTACACATATTACTGAAAACGTCATCAGCACCGAATAATAAAATAATCACTAATAACATAAAGGTAGTCGTTAACTTCCTGTTTCATTACTTTCAATACCTACACCCACTTACGCAACATTACAAAGGTTAATTTAAATAGTATTACTAAAGATCCATGTGAAATATCCGAGATATGGTTCACTATCACTTTTTGGAACAGTTTTCTGAGTTTAAATATCGGGCATATTTGTGATAATGTTGGTGACAGTAAGTAAGAAAAACTGATTGTTCCATGCATCTGTTCTCTTTCCGATAGAGAATCAGCGATCGAAGGTCCATAATGTTGATTTTGCAGTAAAAAGACGTATTCGACTTTTTTGACGATTCTAAATTGCGAATTCATCCAATCTGCACTGTCTATAACTCATACATTAGAGCTGCCATCGCGTATACGCAACTTTTCTCTGCTCCGCGTATACGCAACGTATATAGAGCGACAATTCCGTTAAGCCGTATCTTCAAAGTACACCATTATGTAGGAAATAAAGTTACATGCACTCCTTTTCTTGACATTGGTACAATAAGATTACATTCGTCTAATGATTTCTCATAATATACGAGATGAAGGGAGAGAAACTCACATGCTTAAGTTTGTATGGCAGTGAGGGAATACTCTGTTATCCCGTCGCAATGCCTTTCCTGTTTCATCTACTATAAAAAAAATCCCTTCGAGTCCCTTCGAGTTTTATAAAAACTCGAAGGGACAGCTCCCAACATGCATTGTAAAATCCTTTACAGTGATGCGGTTCCGTTCGTGCTGGTGAAATATTTTCTATACCTTTTCTTCCATCTTAAGCTTTTTCAATAGACCGGCTTCTTCGAATATGTATGAACAAACTTCGCTCCGATACCTATCTAAGGACTTTTCTAAGTTTCTGGATCGATGTTCCAGAATTTATTTTGTACTCCTGCCTAATCTTACTTTCGTTCTTCTCTATATTTTTGCGTTCTTCTCCAAATTTTTGCTGCGATGAAAAACTAAGTCTACATTTTCAGAGGGATAACAGCATGCTCTTTTATATAAAGAGAATTGGAAAGAGTTACGAGAGGGTCTTGTTTTGTAAATGTGAACTGAATATACCCTATTTTTGGCGTCGTAACGAAATTCGTAATATTTACAGTCAATTATTAAACCAACGGAAAGCATTCGAAAAGTGATAATAGTTATGAGGCACAAAGTATCGCGTTAATATTATGTTTATTCGCGGAGATATAAAATGCAAAACTTTAATTTTTTTTTCGCGCTACAATCTTTGGGCGGAGGTAACTTCACTTGAATCCCGATTTCTCGGGCCTTATATTCCCGCGATGAAAAACCGGAATCAGGTTTTTAGAGGGATAAAAGCATGCTCTTTCTTATTAAAGTAATTCGAAAAAGTTTCGAGAAGGTCTTTTTCGTAAACGTTAGCTGAATATACCCTATTTTCGGCGGTCTTAACGAAAATCACAACATTTGCACTCAATTTTTAAACTAACGGACGGCATTAAGAAAATAAAACTTTTTATTCAAACACTTTGTATAGAGTAGTTATAAGGTACAAGGTTTCGTGTTTATCTTATGTTCATTTCAAAAGATATAAAATGCCTAACTTTAAATTTGTTTCGAGCCATAATTTTTTGGGCCGATTTTGCTTCAAATTTTCTTCGCAGATTTCGCTCATAAAAGATTTCTTATTATTTTGTGTAATAGAACAACATAGGTTGTATAAGAATACCAAGTGTTGTTTTGCTCAACGGAATACTGCCTGAGATAATTGTTTCTCAAACTTGCTAACAATCGATGTCTAACTGTAGAAGGCTGCGGTAGGGGGTCAAACAAATGACTATATCTCAGCAAATATTTCATCGATGGATTTAAAACTTGGGAAATGTTCATAGAGGATATGAAGTTATGTTCACGCAGAATTTCATTGAAATCGGTGATGGTCGCGCGGGACACTTCTCTAAAATTGTTCCACTTGACATGGAATGCCCCCAAAGCCTCTTCCTTTTCCTCTCCCTCAAGCCAGGTGAACTTTAAGGAAGGTATCAGCCTTGCTGCAATGGTTAATTATTTTCATTTAGCACGTTTCCAAATACTGTTTCAACTCCCTGAAGCAACCCCCTTGCCAGTGGCTTACAATACACAAGGGCACTGTCAGAGGCAGAGTATTGAGTTCATAACCCCTTATGGAGAGTAATCCCTTGATGGTTGGCTGAAGAAACCCGATGAACATATTCTTCCCTGCTTACAAAGATGTCAGGGCAACAGCTAATGGCTTCATTACCTGAAACCAAAGCAAAAGCTATTGAAACTCAGATTCTGCAGGAATAATATGTACTACATTTTGTATACTGCATTAAAGTGGTCAGGTAGCAATTAATATTTAAGCGATGCTTGGGAAATGTTCATAGAGGATATGAAGTTATGCTCACGCAACATTTCATTGAAATCGGTGATGGTCGAGCGGGAAACTTCTCTAAAATTGGTCCACTTTACATGATGTGCACCTTCTTTTAACTCTGCTATACTATTTTATCATAGTCTGAACTTTCTTAAGCTGCATCGAGAATGATCATAATGTGGTGCTGAAGTGTGAAGCTGCTAAATCAACTGTTTCCTTTACCTTCACGACTTGTTCAAAAAGTATTATACAATAGTATTTTAACAATAATATAATAATGATAGAATTCACTTCTTCTTCTACTGCGGGAGTTTCTGAACCTTTTTATAAGGACGCTAAAGTTGACCTAACATGCTAGAAAGCTGGATCTAAAGGAGATTCCCTGATTTTAGTTCAAATTATTATATAAAGCTTGAAAAGTAGGTAGCGAAATGGTGTTAAACCTAAGAGGCTTCCCTAGAAAAACACCTAACTTGTTCGTTGACCTCCTGGAAACCTTTCACTGGCCATTTCTAGGTCGCAGTTCGTAGTTCGGAGACTCTTCAATCATCGAATTCCTGTGAATATTTCTTTATTTAGCCAAAATTTCTTTAGCCTGAGCCTTAGACGGACCTGATTTTTTTCTGATCCAAAAACTGGAGCAGTTTTTCCTTAACCACAGACTTCTTCTCAGAGTTATTTCTTCAATACGTATCACTAGCAATATATTTGCCCTTTTTACGAAGTATTTGTCATCTCTCGAATTTTCTAGTAAAGCCTAAGAAAATATTTTTCACTTAATATCGAGATATGAAAATCTTCATAATTACTTTACTTTATTTTCAATTGCACTTACAATATATAGCATAAATTCTGATCCTTCCTTCCCTTTCACAGGCTCTATCAGATACTCTAGCTAACTCAGCATCTACTTCAGCTGCTGATTGCTGGAATCCAGATATGGTTGGTATATTTTTCAGAACACAGTGACACCAGAATAAGATGTGTTTTTTTATAATTAACTGCCTTCAAATTCTTCAGATACTGCATTCCTCTCAAAAAACTTTTACTACTATTCTTATTTTGTGACTATTTCTAACTGAATATTACTGAAATCTTAATCATGGAACATTACCCTGACTGAAACTTTTTCTAAACTTTCAGGATGTTTCATTGAGAGATCAGTTGTCTCCTGGAATGATGTTGGTTGGTGCTAGATCAGGAAGCCCTTGTCCTAGAGATCTTCTACCCTCTACTTCCACACACATTTCCCTACCCTTTGTCCAGCTTTCCTCCTTCCACCTCTCCTATCTCTGGCAGTGAGCCACTCACAGCTCCACTGCCAAGCTCACTGAAGGGTGCTGGGTCAGCCTATTGGAGGGAGGACAGGCACTTGGCCCAATTGAGAAAAGAGGCTGTTACTCCCTGTAAGAAATAGTTGATCAAAATTGCTAAAGCACCTCAATCTAAATTTAAAAGGATGAGAAGGGACCTCAAAAAATCAAGGAAGGCAATATGCAGCTTTCTGAGTGAAAGCAATGGTCATATTCCCTTCCTTGATAAATATTCAGAGAAATTATCAAAAGTTGCCATTGTATTTATTGCTGCACAGCTGAGGACCACTGTGCAAAAGGCAAGAGCTCAACATTGGTCACTGTAGGAGAAACTCCTTTTCCTTTCAATCCTCAGAAGATCTCTGGAAGCCTATTCCCTTCTCTCTACTCTATTTACCCTGCCTACAACAAGAACCCTATCCAAATTCCTCAACCATGTTCCTCTTGAGCCTGGTATCAACCATCATGTCTTCCCTTCTCTATCCAAATCCTTGGCAACATTACCAAAAGAGCATAAGATATGCTCTCTAATGTTTGACAAAGTGAGTATCAGGGAGCATGTCCAGTATGATGCAAGGGAATATAAATTTCTGGGCCTGGAAGATCTGGGATCCCCTAGATGAGTTATTAATTGTGTAGCCAGACTATCCCTAGTTTTTAGGGTTAGGGGCATTCATACTTCATGGAAGCAACCTATTGCCAACTATTTAAACAGTGATAGTACATAATCAGAGTGAGTTGTTGGAGCAGTGCTATGCAGCTGGGATCATTGTTTTGAGCATTGTATATGATATGACCTAAAAAATGTGGAAGCACTGAGGATAATGGGAGTGACTGAAAAGAGGCCCTACTTCCTCTTACAGGAGAAGAAAGTAGTGGCCCTTTGGGATGTCCCCCATCTCCTGAAGTGCACAATGAACATGCTACATAGGAACATGATCCAAGTGCCAGTGAAGATGGGAGGAAGGAAATTCCTGATCCCAGCAGAGTCGAATCATTTAAGGAAGGCAGTGAAGCATGACTCTACACAGCCTTACAGGCACTTCAATAGTTTAACTGAGCGGCATTTGGATCCCAAGGGACCAGATCCGATGAAAGTAGAATTGGTTGCTCAAATGCTTGGTCGCAGGATGTCTTTGTGTTTAACTAGCTGTGTATCATCTAGTAAGTATCATTGATAATAAGCTATCAGGCTTTTTTGATTTTGATGAATATGATTCCATATTATTAGGGTATTTAAATTTTTTAACCTTGTACCTCTGTTTTTCTATTCGAAAGTAATTCCTCCGTCTGGAATATGGACTGCCACAGTTGTGGGAAGATGAACAAGCTGTTTGATTATGTGTTGATATTTGATTTGATATTTGTGTTGATGAGGAACACCTGCATTTACAGTTCTGATGTACAACCCTGCCATTCTTGGAAAGTTGAAGGTACTATAGACGTGAGTTTTTTGGTGAGAATTGTGTGAATGAATTGTTTGAGCCTCCTTCTCATAGAGGTTTGTTACAGACAATCAGAGGTGTTATTGAGTTATGGGATATTTTAATGAGTTTCAATGTCTCTGTATTACAGTTGAGATGGCTCAATCAGGATGCTCTTGAGAATCATTTTGGTTGAAAAGGTACTGCTGTGGATCCAACCAAAATTCTACAGCAATGTAGTTCATTGCTGCTCTGAAAACTTGTGTCCTCAATGGACTTGTCCACAGACTTACAGCATGGTAACTGTGAAGTTGATGAGTCAGAGTTCAGGCTTAGCTTGAGGGAATTCGTGACTCAACCAACTTGCAATGTCATTGCACCTGAGCTTGGAAGGAAACTTTCATTTGCAAAGGTGCAATGTAAGGAAAGTGTTTATTGTGTTGCATCTGTGACTGCCACTATTGCAATAAATCTTTTTCAGGGAGGTTACTGTTCAAACTGCAGATCTATGCTGACAACTTCTTCCTGTAATTGGGAAGTATAGTTTCAATGGTGTTATGCTCTATCCAATGGAGGATTTTCTGAAGTTGGTGGAGAATGTTGCCACTGTTATGGAGACTCAATGACACAGCAGGTACTGGAGAGTAAGTAGAGGAATGTTAGTTCTCCATTTTCTCGTACACCCAAAGTAGCGCCACTGTTGGAGCTACAATTTGTGATGCCAAAAATACCAGGATGATTTGGGTACATGCTACTAGCTAATGAGTACACATTCCTAAACCCTTCCTCTCTCTATCAAACAAATGTTTCACCCTATGCACCCACCCTTTACACCTCCCTATCATCCTTTCATTTTCCTATATATTCTGAGAGACATGTTTTTCTGTTACTGAAAATGCAATCACGCTTGTAAAACTGGTCATGCATTAAATAGTGGAAAAAACTAAGCCTTATTATTTGGTATTAGGGTTAAGAAATGTTCCTAAAATATCTGGACCAGATCCCTGTGCATCTCAAAACCCTAACTGACATACCCATCTCATGACCCCCTTTTTATATGCCAGGCCAAAGCATTGCCTGACCAAACATATCCAAAGATATGGTCTGATAAGGCAGTGAGCAGGATTAAGACAGCAAGGGATAAAGCATGAAGCCACTCTGTGGTGCTATTCTCTCATGAAATATGCAAATATTGCTTGCATTGGCTTTAATAAAAGGTATATTATTACCCTTGTTTAGGGCATGTACCACTGCCTGCTTATCAACATTGACAGTGATAATTTCATGATGAGAACACAATTTCTTTAGAAACATTACATAAAAGGCCAAAATGGCTGTCTATCTTTCTGCCTTGTAATGTGGAATTAGCTCCAAAAATCCTTACAAATACTTAAACACTATCTATGGAACAACAAGGACATGGTTTGGTGTTGTACTGGTATATACTGCATTATTAACATGTAAGTTAATATAAAAAAATCTTTCTTTCAGAAACAAACTCAGCCGCTAACATTTACACAACTATTTGCACCATCTTCTATATAAATCGTAGATTTAAAACAGTGACAGGTATTAACGATGGTAGTTTGTCCAATGGTACATATTTTGAGTAACAACCTAATACCTAAATCTAAAGTAAGGAATGAAAAAATATTATTTACTCCATTTACATTCAATTCTGAGCTCAACTGGAGCCACTTATCAAGATAGGGTATGGGTTTTACACCCAATTTCATGATAAGTTTATGTGCCACTGCTCAAGCAAACTGCTATAAGATTGCAGGGGCAAGTTCATGCCCCATGGGGACCTAGTTCTTCTTGAATTAATACCCATTCCATAAAAACAGAACTGTTTGGCTCCTATTTTAGGTTGGAACAATGCGTATTTTAAATCTGAGCCAGTGGTGCCTCTAGGGCAAGATGAGCAAAACTTTTGGCTGCATTGAGTAAAATATACCTGGAAATGTTGTAGTCCATGCTGATAAATCAAGTATGATTGGACTGGGCCCACACTGGAGGGTTCTCCTCTTAACAAACTGGATTATTTGCAGGTTCTTGATGCTATTCTGCATTGCTCACAAGAACCAACAGCAGAGGAAGTGGAAGCACCAGAACTCATTTAACTATCACTTTAGGATACACACGTTGGCAGGAATCAATGGTATTGTTTGGTCTTCTGCTCCCATTTTCTCCATGGAAGTTCAACAGAGAAAGATAAAATTGAAAAGTTCAGTGAGCTAAAACATATGCATGGGAAATGTAGCAGGAGCAACCAGAATCGATTTATTTCTTAAGCTTACATTAGAATTTAGAGGAAAATAGAGTGGAACGGAAATATGAGATAAATCAGCAAAGGGCACAATGCTGATGGCAATGTTGTTAAGATATGTAAGATACTGTATGGATGGTTTTGTTTAAAGGCAGAATATTTTCCAAGCTACTTTTCTCCCTTTCAAAATCAAGTGTTGTTGGGTAACCAGCAAGAGTTGCTAATTAAATATTAGATTCTTATTTTAGTGATGAAATAAGAGAGTACATTGTTGCAGAAACCAAGTTATTTACCAATCAGAATATTTACAGTGGACAGGAAGAGAATAGAGGGTTGAAATGTGGACATGGAGAAAAATGGAAGGTATAATTTGGAGTGATAAAGTAAGGAATGAGGGCATCCTGCAATGCGTGGGAGAAGAAAGAATATTGATGGAAATTATTAACCGATGATGATGAATATTTACAGCTGCATCAGCTGCCACTATAAATCCTTAGCTGGCTGTGTGGGAGGTGCTTGCTGCTAATACCAGCCTTGCTTAGATATACGAGCATGTCTACTTCTTATAAAGAGTAGAGGACTATACTGAATGGTAAAGAGGTGAGTGGCAAAGGAAAAACTCCCTCTTACTTTAAGAAGATGACTGCTCACTAACCCAGAGGTAGAGGAGATTTATTTTCATCCCTTTAGCCTTTAGTTATAATGATTGCATAGAACAATGTAGGATAAATACATCAGTCCTGCTTTCATCCCTCATTAACTTTTTTCTTTGAAACAATGCTATTCTTTTTATTCCTATAATTTTAAAATATTTTTTCCATGTATCTGTTGGTTATTTTAAAGTCATAGAAATTTTGTTTCTTATTAAGGAGAAACAACTGATTCAATTCATATTATTTTTCAATTAGAAAGTTAAGTTGTTTCTTTTACAATTATCAACCCATCATATTCTTAGGGTTTATTATTATTATGATTTAAAACTTAATTTTTTATAAAAATTACATATTTCAAAGCCAATAGTGTTATTCATTATCGATTGTGTAATCTCTACCTGTAACTCACTGAGAATTAACTTACATTATACTTATAATTTAATTTATTTCTCACAATTCTGTATTATAAATTATTTTGTTATACTTTAATAATATAAAAAATAATAATATTTACATTGTTATTTTCTTTTAAAGCTAGGATTGTGAAGATTCTTGTATGTACCACAGCTAGGGAGGTTGAATACCATACAACTAAACTTTTAAGAAGAATTTTAGATGCTGAAGGAGAATTATATACTCAAATAAAACAAACTAAGGATAATTGGAGGAAATATTCCCTCTGAATGTAAAGGAACTCAAAGATCCAAAGCATTTAAAAAATGATCAGGTACCCACAAGAATCGATTGGATGGCATAAAAGGGTCTAATCTCAAAACTGTGGGTTTTGTCTTATATGTTTTACAAGGTTTTTTGTAAACGATCAATTTCCATTCCATTAATTTCCATTGCTTTTCTGCATTTACCTATTTAATCTAAATATGGATGAAAAACCTGAACATACATTCAAGTGAAGACCACTGCTTCAATGTAACTTTCAAAGAGATTTAAGCCACTATAGGGATATTTCTCATTTCTGGCTATCATATTTTCCTATGGAAGCATAACTATTGTTTAGTAGATAAATTGCATTTCCCAATAGTACATGGAACAAACTAGTTTATAATTATAAGAATTCAACAGGATGAGATTGAGATTCCCAAATCTAATAAACTTTAGTGAATGAAACTATCAAGTCTTTATAAGGGGTATGCTGATTGAGTATGTGTCCAAACTGTGGTGCTTAGCAGAATCATCAGAATGGATTCTTGATTCCTTCAGAGCCTTAAAAAAGATTTAGCATAAGATTGCAACAATCCCCCGTGGAACATGCTTGAAACAAAGTAGTAGGGTTAGTTGGAAAAGTTATCAATGGAAATGCACAAGCCTTTTTTATTTGGCAACTTATTTACAAAGAAAGGTCATTAGATTACCTAGAAGAGAAAGGATTGGGAGGTTAAGGTACTTCTAGAGAAAATGGAACATCAAACAAACATAAGTGCTAAGAAGATATGGCCATTTTTAGCTTGGGCAATAGATATTTCATGTTTACTATGTAATCAAATGGCTTACCTTCAATTTTGCATAGAGTGGGACCTTCCATAACAAATAAACCTGCAAGTGTAACATTCGAATTGCGTATTTCGCGGAATAGCTAAAAGTTTTTGCCGCTAAGCCACAACCGCATACATTATACGTATACTCCTCTAGCTTGACTTAATTTCATCATCGCAAACTTTTTCTTTGTCCTGTTCTCTCGGTAATTCATTTTTGAGGGCTGAGAGTATAAAATTCTTACGTAGTAGAGTAATAAAATTCAAACTATTATAATATCGTTACCTCCGAAAGTGCTCGAGCACGGATTACAAATTACCCAATTGAAGAAATTTAAAACACATTTAAAGGTCCCTATCAATTACTTCGCACACAGGTCAATGTTATATCCACTGATTGGTACATTTTCTCATAACATCTCATATAGAAGAGCACCATACAATAAATCCATAGGATAATATGACTTCTACTAACACAGGCTTTTGAACAAATGAATTAGTCCTTTCAGTTTTATCCGATTACTAATAAGTGAAGGTTATGTTTTCAGTTTTATTCNTCCTTTCGAAGAAATTTACTACAGAGCATTTATCTACATTAAGATCTAGTTACCATTTTTCGCACCACATTTGTATATGAGCTAAGTCGTTTGAGAGTGAAGCACTATCTTCGTCACTTGATATTTCTCTATATATTACTAAAAGAATTGGTCACACAGTATTATCGGGTGGTTTTCTGATTATGACGACAAACTTCACATCTAATGAAATTGAAAATCAAACTAGATAAATCTTCATTTTGCCAGTTTACCTTTGTTTCTAGTGTTGATCAATATGATGAGTTTTAATAATTAAATTATGTCTCGATATTTGCTCTAACATTTAAGGTCATTTAGAAACTATCTCTTGATTTCCTCTAATGTTTGAGAACGAGGGAGAGGGATTCTTCAAGGACACATTCGGCTTTTACTGTCAACGATCAATAAAGTAGAATGTAATTACTTCCTTTTCTTCAACCTAATCATCTTCTGTCTTGTATAGGTTCACAGACAGTAATCATATACTTCGAACATTATTTGTCATTTCTTATATTTTACTGTATGACAGCTCATAATTTCCTAATTAACTACTTTATTTTCTAATCATCTAATCCACCGTTACCTACATTAATTAGTTATTTCGCGTTATACCCATGTATCCACTTTGAATATAAAATAACTATAAACCTAATATTGAAAAGAGTAGCCTTAGATGATACAGCTAGAAATGAAAGCTTGACTTAAACAGAAATGTTGGCCTTGTCTTTTGTGAGGTATATCTAAAGTTAATATAGGAACTGTACCATGTGATTCATATCTATAAATTAATTAATCAGAATGTATTAAAACGACCTATCTCCAATGTAAAACTTGTGATCCTTCAAATTTAAACTTCAAAAAAGTTAAATTAATAAGTTGCTTGATTATAGTATTTGCCTCTAATAACTAAGCTTAATATTATTATCAATGTTAATATAATAATCCTTGAGTTCCTACTCAAAGAGAAGCTGAAAGGAAGAAGATTTAATAGCATATATTGCAAAAATGCTTTCGATTTCATAGTCTTAATACATAATGTACTTTTGAGGAGGGATTCATCAATCAACATTATTAATTCACAATCACTCCAGATAAACTATGATCTAGAAATTGTCTTAAAATTACTTGATATTTTTTTACTCTTAATACTGAATGAAGATCATAATGTTTGTGATCAATTTAAATGTTCAGTTTGGGTTTACTATGATTATTAGTTTGTTTACATCTATTTTATGATTTAAGCAAAATCAGATGCCTTCATAATATATCTTAATTTCACATCATTCTTAGAACATTATATTTCAGTAATTTACCTTGAAATTTGCTAAAGAGGTATTTAAAAGGAAAGCCAATTTTCCATTAGAGCATACAATATACTCATATTTTTTCTTCCTGAGTAGTCTGCATTACATATATTTCATTAATCTTGTATTATAAGGATGCTGGACTTCCGAGTCTGATTGCAATTTATTTCCAAATAAATTCAATACAACATCAATCAGAATTAATCCTTAGCTAATAACAATGTTAACAACGTAACCAATGTAAATATCAATATCCCACATATCCCCACACCCCCTTAAAAAAAAAAATTCAATCGCATCTTGTGATTTTTCTCCTTTAGAAGTTATTCATCAAATCCATAGTGAGTGGGTGACCGGCTAGCTCTGATTAACTTTCATAACACTGGTTCCTGCTTTACTGACTTGTTCGATGAGGGCTGAGACTTTGACCATTTTTGCTTGTGATGGATCAACTGGTGGCCCCTCTTGTCGGCACTGTCGTTTCCTCAGTGACTGAGTCTCCACCTCTGGTTGTGGTCTTGAATCTTGTACTCTTAGCTGCTGCTCTGGAAGCCTTGACTTTTGCACCTCAACTTTTACCACATTCAATGTTGGTCGGTCATTCATTGCTCCTGACCTACTATGTAGTTGATCCTCATGTTTTTGCTTCATCTGGCTACCAATGAGGACTTAGTACGATAGTTTCCCTGTTTCCCTTTCCACCACACCAGGGCACCAACCTGGTTTGCATTTGTTTTGGACCAATACTTCATCCCCTTGCCTGAACAAATGTGCTATGAAACAGGAACGAGATGGAGATTGAGGTGTGGAAACAGAAGTTTATCACAATGCCAATGTCATAGCACATTTGAATAAGTGGAGTGCCGCTGGTGGCAAAATGTAACAGGGGTCACAAAATCCGAGAACCACCAAAAACGGGATAGTCAAGCCTTATGCGCATTTCACACTCAAGGAGTGCATCTTCAGAGGCGAGAAAAGTGACTAGTCTTCAGTCACGTTCGTTCCTTGGGTTGGAAAACGATGACCCAAGAACAACTCAGCTGGTGCTTTGCCTGTTGTTACATGTGGTGTGTTGTGGTATGATAGCAGAAACTGTTTCAACTACAAGTCTTGATCCTCTGCATCACCCTGAGAGGCTAGGAATCATTGTTTAGATGTTTGCATGAACCGTTTTGCTAAAAAATCGGTTTTAGGATGATATGGCGTTGTGCAAATATGCTTGATCCCATTAAATTCGCAAAGTTTGCAGAACTCCTGTGAGGTAAAACTTGTCTGACACTAGCTGTTGTGGAACCCCATACCTTGCAAATAGTTGTTGAAGGTTTTTGATCAGCCGTTGACTGGTTATATCCTTCAATTGAACCACTTCAGTCCATTTGGAATATGCATCTACCAAAATAAACCATTTTTTCTTTTGGAATGGACCTGTTAAATCCACATGGACATGTTCTCATGACCACTCAGGAATATTCCATGAGTATAGTGGTACCTCAGGTTCTTGGCCACAATTCTCTTGGCATGCTTAACATTCTTTAACCCAGTCATTTATGTCTTGGTCTATCCTTGGCCACCCATATATAGAGCTGAGCTAAACTTGCATTACTGCAATTCCTGGATGATCATTGTGTAGTGCTGCTAACATGCGTTGTCGTTGAGCCGTTGGTATCACCATTCGATTACCCCACAAGGTGATCCATCATTCAACCGAGATCTCTTCTAGTCATTCAAAGAAGGGCTTCAAATCAGCCTTGTCATTCTGCATTGTCCATCCTAGGTCCACAAAGCATTTGATTTTGGACAGCACTGGGTCCTTTGGTGTCACTTGTTGCAATATCTTGGTCAACAGTGCTAAATCTTCAACTTTTCCTCCCATGACCAGGTTAACACATTTCTGCAATCTTTACGACCTTATAGTAGTGGGCATTGGCAACAGGGATAAACTGTCTGCAATTTCATCTACATCTACATAAGTACCCTGCAAGCCACCTTCCGGAGTGTGCCAGGGGGTGTAAACACCAAGAGTAGAATTACTTTTTAAATTTATTATCATCATGTATCATTTGTGGAAAAAAAGAGTCCCTAAAACGACTTGTCCTCGCGTCTATTTCTCTTATTTTATGCTCACTGTCGGATTGGCCAAAGTAGCAGGGGGTCGCATAATACCAATTATGTCTTCTGAAAATGTATTTCCTCCGAATTTATCTAACAATCGCAGCCTAGCTTCTAATCTCCTTTCTTTCAAGGATTCCCAATCTGCGTATGAGAGCATTTGCATTATGCTTGCTTCTCTATTGTGGCACTTTTTCACAAAATGTATTGCCTTACTCTGCGCTTTCTTAATTTCATGAGCGTTCGTTTCATCCGCTGGGTCCCATATACTCGCCGCATATTCAAGATGGGGTCTAACTAACGTGAAATAGCATAGCTCTCTTACTTTTTTATTGCATCTACCTACAATACGCTTTATAAAACCGAGCTTTTTAGTTGCTTTACCACATATATTTCGAATGTGTGTGCTCCAGTTTAAGTTATTGGTAAGGGTGATTCCAAGATATTCTATTGAGTCAAGTACATTTAAATTTGTTCCACTAATTTTGTACGGGTGATTCTGACACAATTGTTTCCTTTCAAAGAAATTTACTACAGAGCATTTATCTACATTAAGATCTAGTTACCATTTTTCGTACCACATTTGTATATGAGCTAAGTCGTTTGAGAGTGAAGCACTATCTTCGTCACTTGATATTTCTCTATATATTACTGAATCATCCGCAAATGTCCTCACATTGCTATCGATCTTGTCGCTTAGGTCATTGATATAAATGGGGAAGAGTAAAGGTCTGATTGCGCTGCCTTGAGGTAGACCTGAAGTGACTCTGACTATCTGAACTAATGCCATCAAGTACCACTTGCTGTTCTCTCTCGTGTAGAAAATTCTTTGTTCATTCAATTATTTCCTTGTTGATGTCTGCTAATTTTAGTTTGTAAATTAATTTGTAGTGAGGGACCCTGTTGAAAGCTTTCTTGAAGTCAAGGAAAATAGTGTCCACTTGCTTTTTAGCAGACTTTAAGGTATCATGGACTAATAGAGCTAGTTGAGTTTCATATGATCTGTTCTTTCTAAATCCGTGTTGGTTCTTACTGAGGAAACGATTGCTATCTAAGAACTTCATAAGTGAGCTAACAACGACATGCTCCATTACTTTTCCAGAGAGTGAAGTTAATGAGATAGGCCTATAATTTCCTGGGTTCTCCCTCAATCCACTTTTATAAACAGGCGTAAAATTCACTGACTTCCAATCTATTGGGACTCTACCTTTGTGCATGGACTTGGTAAACATAATTTTGAGATAAGGGGCGACGGTTTCTGCCATTTCTTTCAATTCTCTAGCCGGAAGACCCTCTGGAGCTAGCGATTTGTTCTCTTTGCTGGGATGGTATTCCACCTTGTATTATATTCATTTAAATACAAGGTTAAATGTTGCAATCAATTACTGGCAACATTTGGCAGATCCCGCCTTTCTTTAAAAATTTGTTCCAATGGCTTATGGTCCATTTTGAGCTTAAATGGTCATCCCCATAAATAGTTGTGGAAATTTCCTAGTCTTCAAGACAACAAACAGTGAGATGCCTGTTGACATCTCATATTGGCTAACAAATGTGATTCTGGAACAACTTATCTTCATTAGTCAAGGTATCATTGCATTTCCAGAGTAAACATAAATAAAGTTATCTCTTGTCATTGCAAGCCAATTATCTCATATTGCATGAAATTATGTGGTCACAACTAGCAGTTACTCATTTTCAGTGTTCTTTGAAAGTCATTATTATGATTTCCAATGGAAAATTATGAATGAGTATGGGCAAAGGGAGATCATTTCAGTCAGTTGTCAATCAGAGGAATCTTTTTTAAATGAGGTGATCTTTTTGAAATTAATTATATTGATTCTATAACATTAATCATGCTAACAAAAACTGAAATACATGGATGTACGTTCATAGCACACATACTACCTGAAAAATGAATGAAATTATTACCATAATTCACAAGTTACATCTGCAATCCAGGAATAAGTGATGAATTTTATGGGTTGATAGCTTCAAAGGTAAATATGGTCACAAAATATAAAACCCATTAATAGGCCAGTTCCAGTAGTTATGGTCATAGCTAACAGTAATTATTGTTAGCTATAACCATTTTACCCAAGTATTAGAATGTGGAAATTCTTGCTTATCCTTTAAATTTAATTTGGAGAACATGTTCTCTCAGCTGTATTACTGTGAGCATTTTCTGATCTGAACTGATTTCTTTAGCAAAGACTTGTTTTAATTCCCTATCATTATACCAGATATTTATTTTGAAAGAGTGTAATGTGATATGGCTTGCATTTCAAAACCTACATTTACTTAGCAAATGCTTGTTGATATTAGGAAGATTCATTGCTAATAAGACTTTACCAATAGAATGGGTTTAATTAAAGTTTTACTTTTGTTTTGTTTCTCCCAAAGATTTCCATATCCCAAGACATGTATGTAAGTTACTTCTTGTCAAAAATTTGCTGCAGTCACATGATCAAATCATCATCATCATCGTAGATCTCTCCTGTGACAGGTTTCAGCTGAAGCTCACCAAACCTTTCTATCCAGTGCCTGTCTTTTCGTTCCCTGGTAAGTTTTGTTTTCCTGTAAATCTGTAAGCATATTAAATTTTTATCTTCCTTTCCTGTGTTTTCCTCTAACTTTTCCTTCTATTATCCTACAGAGTAAGCAATGACATGCTTCATGATGTGTCCCAACCAGTTTGCCTTCCTTCTTTTGATTCTGTTGATGATTGCTCTTTCCTTTTCAATCCATTCCAAAACTTTGTCATTCCTCACTTTGTCTTACCATCTCACTCTCATGATCTTTCTCCACAGACATTTCACAAGGTACTTAACTTCTGACTTTCTATATGTCCAAGTATCTGAACCATATAGGACCACACTCCAGATGAAGCATTTTGGAAATCTCTGCCTTAATGTGATGGTTATTTTTTTGGCTGTTAGAAGAGCTTTCAAATTTTCATATGCTTTCTTTCCCATGCCTATTCTACTCTTAATTTCCTGAGTACAGTTGCCAGCATTACTTATCAGGCTACCGAGATATCAGAAAGATTCAACCTGCTCTAGCCGCTGACCTTTTAACAAGATATTTAAATCATCTCCTTCCCTCCCAATCCTCATAACCTTTGTTTTATTTATATTTATTTTCATTCCATACAATTCTCCAACCTTACATATACTTTCGATCATTTCCTGTAGTTCTTTATCTGTCTCTGCCACAACTACTTGATTGTCAGCATATTTTATGGATTTTACTTTTATTCCTCCAACATTTACCTCTTTAGGCTTCCTTAGTGCCATTTCCATTAGATTTTATGCATTAAGTTTGAACAAGACTGGTGACATGCAGCATCCTTGCCTAACTCCCTTACCAATCCTCATTTCTACAGTTTCTTAATCTTCCAATTTCATTATCATACTCTGTCTAGTGTATTGCTCTTTTATAAACCATCTATCTTTCCAATCTATTTGAATATTCTTCAATAATTTCAGTGGTATGCTCCATTCTACATTATCAAAAGCTTTTTCCCAGTATATGAAACATATATACACATATATAACATATATAATGACCTGTTCATTTCCATAAATCTCCCAGCTAACATTCTAAGGCATCCAATCGCATCTCTTGTGCCCTTCTCTTTCCTAAAACCAAACTAGTCATTTCCTAAGTTCTCTTCAATCTTCTTCTCAATCCTTAATACTATACTTGAGATTGTGGGGCCTCCTAGAATCAAACCCATGATGCCTAGTATGGATGTCTGCTTTTTCCCATAGTGTCCAAACCCGGGTCTTTACAGAAAAAAATCGATGGCCCTGTGAGGCAATTCCTCCTGCCTCATCTTTAGAACTGGTGGCCCCTCTTGTTGGCTCTGTCGTTTCCTCAGTGACTGAGTCTCCACCTCTGGTTGTGGTCTTGAATCTTGTGCTCTTAGCTGCTGCTCTGGAAGCCTTGACTTTTGCACCTCAACTTTTACCACAATCAGTGTTGGTCAGTCATCCATTGCTCCTGACCTACTATGTAGTAATCTATGATGTAAGGATTTGACACTATGGAAAAAAGCAGACATTCACCCTAGGCATCATGGGTTCGATTCTTGGAGGCCCCAAAAACGATACTTTTCAGTTCAAATGCATTGAGCGCATTTTGAAAAATCAGTCAATGAAAGAACAGTCAATACAGTGGAATTTACTCGGTGAAGCTGCTCCAAAGAAGGTGAAAACTATTCCATTGGCCGGAAAAGTCATGGCCACCGTTGTTTGTGCTTTGCAAGGCATTATCTTCACCAACTATTTGGAGAAGGAAGGACAATAACAGGGCAGTACTATGCTGATTTATTGGACTGATTCGATGCTGAATTGAGGAAAAAACAGCCACATTTGGCAAAGTAAGAAGTGCTCCTCCATCATGAAAATGCACCAGCTAACTCATCTGCAATCACCACAGCAAAACTGGTCGAATTACGGTACAAATTGCTACCTCATCCACCCTATTCTCCAGATGTGGCCCCACACAATTTCTTTTTGTTTGCAAACATGAAAAAATGGCTTGGGGGAAAGTGATTCACCTCAAACAAGGAAGTCATCGCCACAACAGAGGCCTATTTTGCAGAGTTTGACAAAACATATTTTTTGGATGGCTTGAAAAAGTTAGAATATCGCTGGACTAAATGTATTGAGTTGAAAGAAGACTATGTTGAGAAATAAATTTAAAAGAAGTTAAAAAAATGGGTTTTCTTGCCTAACCCAGGTACTTATCGTATCTAGGCTACATGACTTTAACCAGCTTTTTCTCTGCCACTATAGATGATTACGAAGCCTTTGGACGGAAGTCACTCATATAATTTCACTTACACCAAGAATATTTACCTCCACTTTCTTCATTTTGTTCTTGATTTCATCCAGTTTTCCTGACCTTAATAAAGTTCTAACATTCCATGTGCCTATTTTTAGGCCACATTAGTTTCTGACAAGGTTTTCATCGTATAATGACCTTAGAGTCTTTGTCAGAGGTCTCCCACTGCCAGATCTTGGTTTCTGAATCTCACAATCAGTAAATTGTGATTCAATTCTCATATGACTCATGACTCTGTAACTAGTAAGGATATTACAGGAGATCTTTAATTTGGTGGTTTCCCATTGACTTCTGTGTTCTAATGCTGTTGACCCTCTATTTGGTTGTGTAATTTCTCACACCAAGGGTGTTAGAGTACCTTATCCCTTTCCTGAATGGGAGAAGGGTGGATCATTTATCCCACTGATCATTCTGTTCGAACTTAACTTGGCCAAAAAAATGTTCTCCTTCTTAATATGATAAGGTGTAATTCAGAACTTCCCCATCATTGGATTTAAGACCATAAGGCATATCCTAAATACTCCATTCATTTAAGAGGGGTATGTTAAGAGTAGACCAAAATAACTATACCTTGTCACAGGATGAATATATTGTTTGGAAATATTATTTTACATGAAATGAATGAATGGAAAAATCCATTTAAAAGTAGTTCCTCAAGAACTTGATCTAAGAGATTCTTTTAAGTGATTCCATTGCTCCACATCTTGGATTACAGCATTGTAGTGAATCAATCTTCTATTGCTTTGGCCTTTAGTAATTACCCTTTTTCAAACCTCCAGGGAAATATCAGCAAGAAATTGTTTCTTTATCACATCTGAATTTTAATAAAATTTACATAACTGAACCTAGAGTAACTGCTGCATCCAATAAAGTGCTCATTCATTGAAATACAGATGTTATGAAAATAAATTGTAAATGTTTAAATATTTACAGTTGCAGACACCTCTGTTGACTCACATGGTATGATAATATAAATTTGCTTCCATTTTTATTACACTTTGGGCAAAATTTTGCCTGTTCCTCGAATGTAGGCAATTTTATATTCACTCTATGGCTCAGAACCCCCATCCACTCTCATTATCCCCTCGCAGATTTTCCAAGATGGTGGACGGAGGCAATCAAGTTTGCAGATTATGTTCTGAAAGTTTTATTAAAAGATGACGATATTTTCTTGTGCGACTTTGGCTGCTTACGGAAATTTCATGTTAAATGTACTAAAATTAATAATATTGACTTAAATACCTTGAGGAAATGTCAGAAGATTGTGTACTGATGTGTAAATTGTGCTGTGATTCCTTCCTGCCCTTATCAAGAAATGCTGAATGCTTTTAATAGAGTATCTGCTTCTCAGAGTGAGCTAGGTGCTGTTGTCTATGAACTGCATAAGATCATCAAAAAGTATGATGGTAGAATAGAGGAACAGCCTAGTAAAATTGAGCCAATGAAGAAGGTCATTCAGGAGCTCACTAAATCTATGTAACGTACCACTTCTGCTGAAGAGAAATTGACATCATTCTTGACTATGGCTAAAGGGAACACTTCCTCAGCAAATGCTATTTGGGAAAATAAATCTGAAAGAGTGCATGTTGACTACTCTAAAATTTTTATTGATGTCTTATATGATTATTTTGAAAGCAGAGCCAGTAAGGGGAGAAGGCAAATTTTGTTGGGGGATTTCAACATAAACTGTTTAAAAAAAGGGACTTACACTAATAGTTTACAGAGGTATTTTAAAGACAATGGGCTTAAACAGCTCATTAATGAAGTAACTAGAGTATCCACACAAAGTGAAACCCTCATTGATTTAGTTGCCACAAATGTGGATGACTTGGAAACTTGTATTTTATACCCACCAAGAATCATGGACCATACGGTAATTAAAATAAATATGCATAAAAGGAAAGATAAAGGTAAAAAAGTAAGCCTGATTCGATCAAAAAATTATGATGTGAATATGTTAAAGGCTGAATTGAAGGATATTAATTTTGGTTACAGGGAAAGTGAATTGACTCTGAAATATGACAACTTTTATAATCAAACTATGGGTATTATAGATAAGCATATGCCAAAGAAGGCAGTCAGTGTCAGATGTGATAAAAACAGGTTTAATCATGTTATACATGAAGCAATTAAGGATAGATACAGAAAATATAAAATATATATAGAGAGTAATGAAGCTAATGAAGCTACAGTATTGGAAAATATATAAAGAAGCCAGAAATAAGGTGGTTCAACTAGTAAGGCAGGAAAAATGCAAGTATTAAGAACAAAAAATTAACCTTAAGAGTAGGGACACTAAACAAATGTGGAAGACAGCAAAACAGATAGTGGGAGGTAAAAAGTCGGAATTGTACACTGATATTTAAATTAGGGTGATTGTGTATTAGATAAAAAGAAACTAGTAAATACTTTCAATGATTATTTTATTGAAAACATACAGGATATATCGAGCTCTATACCAAATTGTAAAGATATCTTTACTGTAAACTATCAATATAATAAAATGTATACTTTTGTGTTACCTGTATTTATAAAATGTAATAAATTCTATGCCCACCAAATGTCCAGATGAAATGTTAACTTTTTGAAATTGCATTATGATATTATATATGATCTAATAATTAACATAGTAAATGCATCATTGGAAACAGGTTGTTCCAAGTAGAGGTTTGTTTTCAAGAAGAGGTCAACTATTGTCCCAATTAGAAAAATGGCTTGGACAAAGAATATGGAGGAATTCAAACCTATAAATATTTTAAATATGGCTAATTTTGTGCTCTATGAGTGATGAGTTGATAGACAATATCGTTGATTGTGAGGAGGCTAGTGTTGCGTGGGGGATTTTAGATAAATCGTGCAATGAAAACTTTGAATTTGGGGTGATGATGAAGCTATGGGAGCTTGGAGGTATAGTGAAGGGAGAGTCCACCATCACGAAATATTTTAATAATATTAAAAGCCTGAATCGATTGTTGGCAAAAAATATATTGGGGCTGACCGATAGACAGCGACATTTTGTCTAACAGGACTCCCGAGGGAGTTCGAAATAATGGTGAAGGCGCTTATGGCGAGGACTGGGCATGNACCATCACGAAATATTTTAATAATATTAAAAGCCTGAATCGATTGTTGGCAAAAAATATATTGGGGCTGACCGATAGACAGCGACATTTTGTCTAACAGGACTCCCGAGGGAGTTCGAAATAATGGTGAAGGCGCTTATGGCGAGGACTGGGCATGGATTGATGATGGCGGCAGTGAAGCAGGTCCTGTTGGAAGATGAGGAGACCTTGAAGACCAACGAGTCCCTGCACCAGGCCTTAAGAATCACTGAAAGTTTTTCTAGCCCGGACAAATGAGGTAGAAGACTGGAATATTGGGGATGCCACGCCGAGGGACCATCGAGCAAGAGGCCAAGTATGAGCAAGGCGAAGTCATAGAAAGAGAAGCGCAAGTTTTGGTGTTAAGAGTGTGGAGATGAAGGTCACATTGCCCCATGATGTCCGAAATGAGAGGAAGTGCTGCAGATGGATATCCAGAATGCTGTGGCTACTGTGGTGAGGAGAGAACACATCACATTATGTGCGAAGAAGTGCACACCGAGCGATGGAGGTGTGTGGCTGTTGGACTGCGCCGCATCGGACCACATGACCTACTGGCAGGACCTATTACGTGACTTCTCGGAGGCTAGCGGAGAGGTCGTCGTGGGAGATGGCGCACCTCTGAAGATAATCGGTAAGGGGAAAGTGATAATCTGATTATCAGACGAGTGCGGAGGGAAGGACGTGGAGCTAAGTGAGGTGTTGCTCGTTCCGGAGCTGCAGGATAACTTCCTATCCCTGGGGCAAATTGAGGAAAAAGGCCTAAAAATAATAACTTATCTAAGGCATTTCTAAGGCCTACAAAGACAAGAAACTAATCTTCCAGGCTCATAGAGTGGGGAGAATGTATTATATGACCACCTTAGGAGGAGTCACGGTGAATGAAATAAAAAGGGAGTATGATGCCAATAAGAAGATTGTAGCAGTTGTGTCATTCCAGACATGGCACAGCCGGCTCGGACATCCAAATGAGAAGGCGTTGAGGAAACTCAGTGTTCTGGAAGAATCTATGGAAGGGAAGAGGGGGGATTTGGAAGATTGTCTGCCATGTATCCAGTGAAAGATGAGGAGAGGAACTTTTCCTGTTGGAGTTGGAGAAAAGGCAACTGAAGTTCTCCTCTGGATCCACTCAGATATAATGGGCCCATTATCGCTGATGTCTCTTGGCCATAAGAGGTTTGTAATCACTTTCATAGACGAGGCATTGCGATACATGGCATCTGTGACCATCGCCAGGAAAAGTGATGCTCTATGGGAGTTCAAGGACTTCAAGGAGAGGTCTGAAGTTCTTCATGGAAGGAGAATAAAAGAGTTCCACACAGACCAGGGGATGGAATATACAGGGAAGGACTTCCAGAAATTCTTGAGAGAGAGAGGGGTTATGCATAGGAGGTCAGTTGCACACACTCCTCAACAGAATGGCCTGGCAGAGTGGGCAAGCTTGACATTAGGGAATGTCATGAGATGTCTGCTAGTTGAATCTGGTGTCCCTCCCTCATTCTGGGCCGAAGCACTCCAAACTGCATGCCATGTGAGAAACCGATGTCCATCCCAGCCATTGAACTTTGCCACACCCCTAGAGATATGGAAGGGATGAGCCTTGCGGAGTAGTGATGTAGATTACAATCTCTCCCTTTCTTGTCCCATAGGCGATATCAAGGGATATCGCCTATGGGACAAGAAAAGGAGAGGTGTCATAATCTGCAGAGATGTAAGGTTCAGAGAGCATGTTTTTCCTTATAAGTCCATTCCAGATTTGGAATGCAGCCTATATGGCAGGAAGAGGATGCAGAGAAGGACAAGATGACCAGGAGCAGAATACTCTACCCGAGACTCACTCTGATAACTGAGGGGATGCTAGACTGAGGAGAGGAGCCAGAGATAGGCTCGGGCCGACCAAGGAGGGAGAGAAATTGCAGAGGAAGTGCCACTTGCCTTACTGCAATCTGGTGCAAGGGATAACAATGGATATCACAGTACCAAGCAGTCTGGGGGAAGCCGTGAGTAGCCCACAGTCAGAAGAATGGAAGACAGCAATATCTGAAGAGCTACACAACATGGAGAATCAAGAGACGTGAACCATTGTTCGCCGACCAGAGGGTTTGAATGTAATTGGGAGTAAATGGATGTTTTTCATAAAGAGGATTGAGGGAAAAATTGTAAGGTATAAGGCCAGATTAGTGACCCAAGGGCACTGTCAGATGTATGGGGTTGATTATCTCGAAACATTCAGCCCAGTGGTACAGAAGAAGACCCTGAGGATACTCATGGCTTTGGCAGTAGAGCATGAATGGGAGATGAGCACATTGATGTGGTTGGTGCTTACCTAAACAGCAGATTAGATACACCAGTCTATATGGAGCAAGCTCCAGGGTTTGCAATTAATGACCCCAGGCTTTTTGTATGCAAATTAAACAAAAGTGTATATGGTCTCAAACAATCTGGGAGGAATTGGAATGAATATTTACATAGTATTTNATATCTCTCTTTATTTAATAATCATACCAACAGATAGAACAGCAAGGTTTCGTCCAGCTTCACTATCTTCAGAACAAGATACAACGTTTTAGTAACGGTTATAGTATTTACCAAAATCATTATACTTACTTTAGCTTCCTTTAAGGAAATGCAAAGAATCTGATCTCAAGTTGATCACTTAAAGAACTGCTGCCCATTTCCTAGCAAACATGTTTCATCTTTGCGTAAAATTGGTCGCTGAAAGAATCATGATCTTCAGACGATCTAAGTTACGCCTGATTCTCTCTCAGCATTCAAAGTGTTTCAAAATTGGAAAATCTGTTTCCTCATTGGTGGATTGGTAGAGAGAGAAAGAGATAAAATTCATATCTCTCTCTCTCTCGCACACTTGACAGTAGTGACATCCTCCTGACTGAAGGACAACGTCGGCGTAACACCAGTTTGAAACAAATGACTACGTGTCACCCCCTTGGTTTGTGTAAGCGTCATGCTAGGTGATGTTTTGGAGGGAAATAAGTGTGTTCGCTGAGAATCTTCAACCTGTGTAGATGTTCCTTTTTCCTGCTCTTCAAATTAACCTGCGTTAAGCAATTATTAAGAGAGCATTCTCGACTTAGTATTAGCGTTTTAATAATTATCCCGTCTCAACCCTGAGAGACAAATTCTAGTTACACCTAGCTTATATCTCTTTTGAAGTAACAGGAATAAAATTAAATTAGATTAATATTTATAAGCTTGACTTGTATATAGCAATGAACCCATTGTACATTAAGAATAATAAGTTTCTAAATATTCATTTAAAGTACAGACTGATGTATGTAACATAATCCTATGTGTAGTCATTTGTCAATGAGGATCACAAGGCATAAAAGAGATGAGCTGATAGTAGACCAGGAAGTATATATTAATGAATTATTTGATGAATTTTCTATGGCGGACTGCCGAAGTGTAAATGCTCCTCTTGATGTGGGATGTGTAAATGTTGACAGGAACCAGTCCACAGGTTTTTCTGAATCAGTATATAGGAAAGCTGTTGGATGCTTACTATATGCAGCAGGTACTACAAGGGCTGATATTTCAAATACTGTATGTTATGTTAGTCAATTCTGTGAAAGTCCCACTGAAACTGATTGGAACAATGTCAAACATAACTTGCGGTATTTGAAGGGGACCAAACATTATGGTTTACATTTCAGGAAAACTGGTGAACCCATAAAGATATATACTGACTCTGACTATGCAAATGACAGAATGGATGCAAAATCTGTCTCAGGAGATGTGATTACTTTGGCAGGTACAGTTGTGTGTTGGCGTAGTAGAAAACAGAAATGTGTTGCATCGTCAAGTACGCATGCAGAATATATAGCCATGTATGAAGGTCTGATGGAGTTTCTTTGGTTAAGAGGTTTTCTGCAGGAAATAGGAGAAGAAAGATATGTGCCTAAACCTTGCCCAATTTATGTAGACAATACAGTAGACATTAGCATATCAGGGAACAATTCCATTTCGGACAGGTCCAAGCACATTAATGTTAGGTACCATTACTGTATGGAAGTTGTTAAAAATGGTGAACTTGTGTTCTTGTATGTTAAATCTAATGATAATCAGTCAGATCTACTTACGAAGCCTCTGTCAGGTCCTAAGACTAAAGAACTATCTTTTAAATTGGGAATTTTTTGATGGGATTTTTTAGAGCTGACACATAAGGCAACATGTTAAGGTTGGCAAGATGTTTATAGTTATTCACTTGTTTTTCTATGTTTGTGTCAGGGGGGTGACAGTACATAAGAGTGATAAAAAGGAGATTACGCCTCAGTCCATACATAGGTGTCTCTAGTAGTCGCATAGAGGACCATCTGCTACGGCTTTGTTTACATAGTTTTTTTTTGTTTCACTTCCGAAATAAATTTGGTAAAAGGGAAAATAAATAACAACAATGAGAAAGTTCTCAAAAGAAGACATTTTATTAAACAAGATATTTGCACAAAACTGTTACAGCAATCATAGAAATTACAACTTTAGATTTGGAAGATGCTCCTTTACTTGAGATGAATTTACATATAGATGGTTAACAAAGAGCACAGGCGTAGCCAATTAACTGAATCACTTACATATATGAAATTATACTACACAAAGAATTAGTTGCATAATGTATGATACATTTCATTCGTAAACTAGAGTTAGTATAAAATTGAAACTTACATAGAGTTTTAACATTCAGTTGTGGTTATCCTAAACAGGTTAACTAATTTTACATTAATATTAAGTGCTACAACCACTTACAACAAATCAAGCACACATTTTTCATTTGACAAATTTAAAATTGGGATTGGACTTATTATCTTCCACAAAGGAGTCNCAATTACATAAATATCTATTTAGAAATCAATACAATACATATTATGGAATTCTAAGTGAATTAATGTATTAAGCCAATTCAAAATGTTAACAGCTATGCTCAACAGGGCCTGGGAAAAATGTCAGATACTGTAGTCACTTGTCAAAGTTGAATTGATCCTTTAGAAGTCAATTGAAGGTTAGAGACAGAGAAAAGGAATATGGAAGATCAGAAAAAAAGTAGCTGGATGAGGTAAATGTGTTAGTTTAGCAAAGACATTAAGTAGGGAGTTTGATACTAACTGAATGGCAGAAGACTCTTATATGATGTATGATTTTCAATTCAGCATGTTATATTGGATGACTGATGAGAGGGCAACATAAAATGGGATGGAATTTGAAAGGAAATTATGAGTTAGTTTCTTTGGATAAGATTTCTGGAGCAACAAAAATTGTCCACTTGGGGATTAGTTCTTCCAACAATGTTCTTGGAGATCCATTATACTGAGGATGGAATGATTTAGATAACATTCCTTTTCTGCTATCCCTCAGCAGAGAGAGGTGTGTTAGAAAATTTCTTTATCCTAAAATAGTGTTGGGCTGAAGCAGTTTCATTCATAATCCTTTTATGACTGATTCATTCTTAATTTTCTATGGCGACTCATTCTTTCTGTTGGAAAGTTCTTTTTGGGTTCCTTACGCCTTGAGTGGCAGTGGACAAGACTTTAGATGCAGGCAAAAGAAACAGATTCAGGTAATATGTTAAGGAGCAGAGCTGGGCTAGGGGAGGCTATAGGGATGCCTAGCATCCGGACCCCTAGCTGAAGGGGTCCGATGTTTATGAAAAAGCAACTTCCAGGGAGTGAACATTATATTTCTAAGTTGTTACGCCTCATATCATCCATTGATTATTATTTAAATCAGTCTGGTGTGACTCTACACAGCTGCAACTACATTTCCACGATTAACTTTACGTATCCTTCATTATCAGGACTTGGACCTATTTTTATTTAGCTATCAAGGACCTTACATAAAAAAACGCTTCTAGGAATGGAATTCAGCGGTCCGTCTTCTTTTAAATCATTTGCATGGTAGTTGCAGTCATGTCCCATCCGTCCGCTCCATTTTATGACGATTCCGCTGAACTTTGCACATGACTCGCGGGACTTCGACATCTACGATGCGCAAAAGTGAGTAAACACGATTTTCCTCTCATTCTTTTCAACGAGTTAATCATGCGTATTTAGTTTTCTACGTTCAGCTCGATGTAATCCATTCCTTATTTGTCAATGCAAAGATTAGAATCGGTTTTACCTTGACGGAATAAGTTATCTCATTACCAACGCTTGTGAGAAAGTGCTCTCGGAATTTCGGCCATGGATTCTGTGAGGCGACTCACATTTTTGGCGTAATGTTTTTATGATATCTCAGCATCGCGTTAATTATTTCCCAATTTCCTTAAACGTTTCGAATGAAAGTAACTGTCGTAATTGCGAGCACGTTCTCAGCTTAAATAAATATTGTTATATTTCAGTGGCGGAATCCGCGAGAAATACATTTCGCGACAGCAGAACAAGGAGTTGCTGGAATTAAAAGTTCATGAACAAGAACTGAAGTACAATTCGTCCTTCAATGCAGTTGGTTCCTGTGTATGAAAATCAATTATTTCTCATTAAGTAGTCGAAGGGAAATATTTAAGTTAAGAATCTCTTCGACTCGCTGGAAACCAATATCTAAAACCCTCCGTTATACCTGATATATATTTTAAGCAATATTATTCTGAAATTTATATTGTTTCTCGGAGGATTATCTCCTTTGTAGTCTTTCTTGCGGTCTATAGCAAGTATCGGCGATGTCCATGATCTGGGTAACGCTTACTTATTTGCTTTCGCAAGTAACAATACAATAACAAATCGTTCCGGGTTCGATTCCCTGTGGGGGCCTACGTGCGAAATGACCTAAGCTGTCGAAGCACTTTTAACAATGCTACTACTAATAACAAATCGTGTTGCCAGGGTAAGGAAATGTTACGCATCCAAGACTTCTACTGCTTCGTGAGGGTCCCCAATCGCACAGCAATATTATAGGTGAGGTCGAATCAGGGAAAATGACGCAATTCATTTTACCCTCGATGAGCATCCCCTCGGAAGAATTCTGAACTGGAACGTGGTCCGACTGTGGTATTTTTCTGTTTCGCGTTACCTTCATTTTCTTATCACGTAATTAGTCATCGTAAAGGAGAGGGTTAAAAGGAACCCACTGAGAGACATTACGAGGTAGAAATGGAGAGCCGAAGACGGTGACACAGAAAATGAAAACAACTATCTCTTGGTCTATCAAATGCACTGGACGATCGGCCACAGGGGGTCGCAGTGCATCTAGGGACGAGAAAAATCCACCTCGTACAAGGTTAGCGGAGCGACTTAACCACTTTACCATGTGTATCTTTTGAAAGAGACCCGAACCGAAAGAATGCCACGTATAAAACAGGAGCATTTAAAACGGATTTTTCTCTATTTATTTTTCCGTCGTCTAAAAGTAACTCTTGAAGCAAATGGATTGAGGAACAAATTCAGAAAATAATTTACCGCACTTCACGTCAGACAGAAGTATGAAATTATAGGATTCATAGATGATCCAACTGATCATTAAAATAACATATAATGTAATGATATAATATATTCTTATTTTGGATTCGTACCCAGGATACTTAATGAAAAGTATCCTAGGTATGAATCGTTTGATGAATGAGTCAAATTAAATTATTATAAATTATAAATTAACATTACAATTATTAAAAGCAAAACGTATCTGTCCGTCCCCCTCTCTATTTCGGAAACGGCTTGATGAGTGCATATGAAACAAACGGCAATAAGTTTCTACAAAATTGAAAGTCCACGCAAATTATTCACATCTTTGAGAAGGCTCGGGTATGAGCCCAGAAGCTAAAAATACGTTTCCATAAGACATGCTCATAAAGTTCGTTTCCATGACTCGTAGACTTTGTTTCCTTTGCAAAATTAAATTAGAATACCTACGAAATCGAGGCAAGTGTCAAAAGAAAGGAAGTTGATCGTAGATTATTATTTTGTTCGTGAAATAATGATATGGATTCCAAATTGCGAGAATTTTTATCAAATTAACGGACATTTTGTATAATTTTGTGGTAATAAACCCATCCCTTGACAACCAAGGCGATTGTTAAATTCGAGCTCATGCATTATTCCGTAAGAACACACTGCGATTATAAGTAATAGAATTAATGGTTGAACTTATGGCACACTTCATGAACAGTAAGCAATTTTCTGAGTTACAAGCATATGCAAAGTACGATGTGCAGGTCCCGCGAGTTGGCCAGGTGAACCCGATTTACCAAAGGAAATGTTGTCGCGGTCTAACAAGACGAATACATATTATGGTTATGAAAGGGAAAATTTTGGGGATATGAACGTATTTTTATCGCATAAGAAAGCTCTGAGTTTATGTAAATCTTACGAACTGAATAATCTTCAATAAAATCAAACATGAAGTTTTCTGGTGTTCTGTTTATATTCTTATCTTAAAACGTTTTCATAGTTATTAGTAGCAAAATTCAATTCCTTCATACATTTAATTTAGAGCAAATTCATTATAAATTCATCCAATATCAATCTAATTATCCTTAACTTAAACTCAATCCTGATCACTATTTACAAAAATATTTGGGTATAAATAGGTTGCGTCTTTAGCCATAACCCACTTAAAATTCACCTTTCTTTAAGTTGCATCAACTTGACGAAGTCGTTCATTGAAACATTATCGTATTGTTGTCGGACTCTATTTGTTGTCCTACGAGAATACGCTTGGAATTTAAGGGGGAATTAACAAGTTGAAGATGATAGTATTTTGTCTTACGAATTTTATGGTTGAAAGTTGAATGTCGAAAAATTACAAAAGTTTTATGAATGTTGATTTAATTTGTGACAAAATTTTCTTCCACAATTTAAATTACGATCGATTAATCAAACCATCTATCGGCCACAAATATAATACTTGTACTTTAGACTTAGAATTTACTCTTACGAACAACATCTTTGTCCTCATCATGAATCCTCATCTTGTCTAGCCTCTCCAAAGAGTTAGGTGGTGCTTATGGTGAAGGTGTTAAGGATCCAACCAGCCAACGATTTAATAGTAATTAATGAATACGGCAGTGAACCATATTGTATTGAGATGATATAAATGTGAACAGAGATGTGGATTTGTAAGACTCAGAGGTTAATATTAATATATTTTTCCTCTTATATGTCGCATAAAATTACCTATATAATAAATTAGGAACTTAAATTAAGATTCTCTTGTAAAGTGAACGTGAAATTCTTATCGGCATATTCAGCCTAAACGTTCTGCAACAACTAAATGTAAAGTGTAGTCTTGAAAATCATGTTACCCTTACTTTAATTTTTAAAACGAAATCGTACAACGCACATTTGTCCTTGTTACACCAATCCTACTTACCATATAGCTTTAGCGTAATTGCTAAAAATATGAGAAGAATTTCGCATCACTCTCCGAATGGAAATCTATTTATCCGGGGCGTTGCTGGTGAAAAAAGTACTGTTAAGTCATAGGATTAGCATTTTTAGTTCGCCAAATTTCTCGATAAGTACTCCAAGGCTAAGAAAGAGAAGCTGCACTGTTCTCACAAATACACTTTATCACAACATTTCGTAAGAAATCACTGGTGGTAAAGCATTCTTTCAAATGCCGACGAACTTTTTCCACGAACATTGCGCCTAAAACTATGCAGTAATTATCATTCTTAGTCCATCACACCACAAGCATTCTTTTGTACACGGCTTCAAAGTCTCTAGGTCATCGCAACGCATTTTTACCGCGATTTTGGAATTCGTGGATTATGGTATTGAAATTTGTGACAGTCGAAACTGGCTATTCTCGTCATGAAATTCCACGATATCTTAGCTTTTGAGGTCTCTTTTGTCTGTACAAATATCTGTGTCATTGTCTGAATAGCATATGCTCCAGTTGTGAAGGTGCTCTTATATTTTTTTGTGGATGTAATCTTTTGATTACATGGACCGGAATACTTTGAAAGTGCAATTCTCAGTGTTAAATTCAGTGATTTTTGTGAAAAGTGTGTGTGGTTCATTACCGAAAATGGATTTCTCGCAATAACTACGGTAGAAAGGAAATTACTCTCCGCCATTATCTATTGTATGGGAGTAGCAGTCAAGTCCTAAGGAGATCCCAATAAGGTCTTCTTGTGCTGGAGAGCATGCAAAATGGGAGTTATTTGCAATTCAGTTCGTTCAGAATTTGATAGTAAGTAAGAATTATTAGTTTTGCTGGTCGCCATTTTCTGAATTTAAAAATTGGGTGAAAACGGAGAATTTCTGATAAGTCATTGGCAGGACTACATATTAATATTAGTGAGAAAATGAGTTGAAAGACTTCATCGCGATACCTGTCAGTAGAAGCGTGAAGATTAGCGATGGGCGTACTATATATGCCGTATATTCTTGGCAATTCATTCAGATTAGTTAAACATTCGGACATTTATTTCGTATTTTCAACTTACAGTATTAAGAGCGAAGCTTGAAAGTGTTAACATCTAAAGTTATCCTAATCCACGTTGTCGATCTCATTGATTTCATCTCACTACATTTAGATTTATACTTATACACCGTGAGCTGCCAGTAGCGCATGACAGGGAATGTATTAACGCATAGCGTAATCCAACCTATTAACATCTCTGACACTCTGCAGAAAGAACGACCAGAGATTTCGTTGGTGCCTCTCGGAGATGAAATTGTTTACTGAAACTACATCATCTTCAAATTTTTTCAAAAGCTCTGCACCGATGACTTTTTTCGGAAGTCTGCCATCGGCAATCCGATTTTCTCACCTTGAGAGAATCCCAACCGTGGGATTTTATCATAGTCATAACGCTATTGTCGAACCTAAAAAAAACCAACCCAAGCTGAAATCTCCACTAATTAAACGGGTTGCTCTATGTTAGGCTAAATTTCCTCGTTTCATATTTTTTATAGGTTTTACCGCCCTATATTTGCCGTTCGTCATTCCTCTTCCACGAAATACTTTCTTTAGCGATCCTCCATTTTTAACGTTGATCTTCCTATATCCCTTCGTATTGTTGACCTTCCTAAATTCCTTTAATTCCATAATAAATAATATTCATCACCCGCCATATCCTGTCCTTTATCATTTTTGTGATGATTTATGTTTTCCACGTAAGATTATTATATCATAAATAAACGTTCATGTTATTCAAAGAATTTTTATTTTAGTTTAAGCTTAATTTAAAAAATATATATTGTAAAGTCTCTCAATCTCAAATATAATTTGCTTGCACTGTATATTTTGCAATGAAATGTTTAATTTGATAGATTAGTTACTTTATGCACAACATTTGAAAAGAATGGAAAACGTGAAATGAAATGCACACATCTTTAGTCCTCGTCTTCCCGTCTTTCTCATATACGAACTCAATGTCCCTTTTCTTATTATTCAATCTTCGATTTCTATTTTACCCGTTGCCATATATATGCATCTTATTTTTATTTGGTATAGTACCGTTGGTTGAATTCGAATCATAGCTTACTGCACTGCTAATACAAAATTACGCTAAATAAAAAAAAAAATTAATTAATTTAATGTATTT
>KZ309212.1:155289-173378 GCA_000376725.2 Ladona fulva | reverse complement strand
TTTTTTATTTAAGTTTAAAGCTTTTAGAATAACATTAAAGATATTTAATGTTTTAAATCCGGGAATAAACTAAACATATGTTTTATTTTTCATTTTCCTGAGATAAATATCAATTTTATGTTGAAAATAAATCATATAAATTTTACAATGCTCTGTCATGAAGGTTAGTCTATATTCAAGGTGCTATTGCTTCTGAAATTCCTGTTACATACAAATATTATAAAGTGATTATTTTAAATTAAGTTATAAGGGAATATTTATTATATATGGATACATATAATTGTGTACCAAACAACATATATATGTGTAAAATGTGTTAAATATATTCCACTAATTTCTGTACATATATTGTTTTATTCTGCATTTTTTTTACCACAGAATGAGTAATAACAATTTTCTTCCAGCCATTACTTTGCTTTCATACACAGAGATTTTTCTATAGATGAATCCGTGGTAAAGTATTTTGAATACAATCCAGCAAAGCAATTTATAAAAGGAAAGCCAGTAAAGTTTGTTTATAAAACTTGGATGCTTAATAGTTCTTCAGGGTATTGCTGTCTTCTATGTGTCTAGATTGAAAAATCACAACAAACCGAAATATTCCATGTCTGTTGGTGCTCGAGTCGAGATGAATTTATTGAACAATGTACCAATTCCTTACAATCACACAGATTTCTTTGATGATTATGCCACTACTCGTACTCAAAAAGTATTGGTATATCTCAAAATGAAAAATAACAGAGCAATGGTGACTGTCAGAAATATTCGAATACACAGTTGTCCCATTATATCTTCAAAGATATGAGCAAATGAAAGAGAGGAACTTACAACTACAGTTTTGACAGGAATAACAAAATAATTTGTGTATAGTGGAAAGATAATACCGTCTGCTCTATTTTTACAAATCATAACTTTGTAAATCACTAAATTATGGCAAACGATGGTCAAAAGTAGAAAAGGCGACAATCAACTTTACATAGCCAGTGAAATGCAATGTAGGCATGGGTGGTCTAGATACTCTTGACTAATGTATCTGTTTGTTCAGAATAGCAGTAAATGGCAAAAATAGTGGTATTTAGTGGTAATAGTTTCATTTACCTATAAGCTAGAAATTGTAGTCCCTAATGCCTTGAAAATACAAAAACTTGCTGGAAATGAAAACAATGGGTCCAAATGAAAAATATAGGTCGATTAGAATGAATAATATCAATTTACTTCCAGCCATTACTTTGCTGGCATTAACGGGTTAAAATAGAAAGTGTTCCCTTTCCTTCGATTATTATCATAGGATGCTGGTACTTTGTGACTTTTAATGGAACATAGAGTGGTTCATTATGGAAAAGAGTACAAATAAACATTAGAAATACATATCACTGCTATCAGGGTATTATAGTGTAAATGAGATGGAAGCTCTTTTGCTGTTTTACGGTTTACAGGATATCATACTTTACCAAAAGAACATATTGGTGCCTTGTTGAGGACTTGGGAGTTCCTCTTGCTTACAAGAGTATATCTCAAGACCGATATTTAGAAATCAGAAGATTTTTGCAATTGTCTATTAAATAAAAATAAGGAATTATGAAGACAGAAAGCTCAAAATTAGGCCATTGATGAACATGCTCATAAAATCATTTTGCCAATGGGTTTTCATCCAGAGAGATTTTTCTATAGATGAATCTGTGGTAAAGTACTTTAGATAAAATCCAGCAAAGCAATTTATAAAAGGAAAGCCAGTGAAGTTTGTTTATAAAACTTGGATGCTTAATAGTTCTTCAGGGTATTGCTATGTCTTTGATGTTACTAGATGGAAAAAATCACAACAAACCGAAAGATTCCATGTCTGTTGGTGCACGAGTCGAGATGAATTTATTGAAAAATATACTAAAACCCCTACAATCACACAGATTTATTNAAGTGCATAGAGTGGCAGTACACTGCAATATTGTGATATGGAATATATTTCAATTACTGGTTGATGTTGTATCTATAAACATCCTTAATATGCATTGTACATACCAAAATTTCTCATTCATTATATGCTCACATTATGCCGTGCAACTGAGAAAAAATATTGCCTACTCTTTCATTACCAAAACATTCTCACGTAGTTTATTTACAAGCATATACATAGCTTTTGTCCTCCACCTCGAGGTTATAAATTAGCATTGGATAACATTATCCTTGGAACGAAGTCTTCCTAGAACAAAACTTATTTCATCAAAACCAGGGTAAAAATTACGATTTAAATATCAAGAAATAGATCCATGCATATGTTTAGACAATAATTAAAGAAAGGAGATGCAATTATCAATCTATAAGCTCGTATCATTGGCACTGACCTATAGCGGATAGACAGAAGAAGGTAAGTTCATCCGCCCTACGGACTAGGGACGCGTTTGGGTATGACGAAGCAGTTGGGATAGAAAATGGCGGCAATTTAAATTTCTTCAGTTGCCTGATTACTTTATTCTGTTAGTTGATTGTCTCTGTTTTCGTAATCACACCTTTTAAGTTCCTAACATCAAATTTCATGTAGGCATGCAATACTGGGACGAAATGTGAGACACTGCACACTAAAATGTACAACGTAAAACACTAGCAGCATAGGATGAGAGACGAAAGTGATGTTTGAAGAAATACTATAAGAAGAGGTTTTGACAGAAATGAAATTGAGTAAGATAATTTAGATATTAATTTCCTCGATGGATAGCCTTTCCAACCCCTTAAGTAAGATAAGGTACTAACTCGAGTAGAAAATTTGAGACCATCCTCACAGTTCGTGAGGGGCACTATTTTTTCTAGCTCACTTTTTTTAAATATTTACAAAAGATAAGGAATGCCTACCAAACCCCTCTGCAAGCGTTTCGTTTTCTTTTTAAAAAACTTTGGTTAAACCAACTTTTTTAAAAATAGGAATAACATCCATAAGCACCTAAATGAAAATTGTGAACTCATACCTCAGTAATATTTTGGAGAAAACCTGCCTTGAACCACACAATTCATTGCCCTTGACAGCTGAGTTAATATGTGAACAAATTTCAAATACAATATTAAAAATACACAGATTACCAGTCACATATATTCCTTAATAATCTAGTATAAAATAATAATCATAAAAGCTCATTGTTCAGGGTAGTATCCATTCATAGAATTGTGTGTGTATGGGAGAACATTGCACCAGACTACTAGGAATCAAGGGAGCAGGGCTTTCTTTTCCGAATCCAGAAAAAGGTCTGTACTGTACAAAGGGTTATCAGTATCACAAGTGTAAAGTTTCTAAGCTGATATATCAATGATCACTCATGTGCCTGAAAGCAGAAACACTGCAGCATCCTTACATTAGTAGCCGCCTTCACCATCATAATCTTACTCCTCTTATTACTAAAAAATCTTCTCACCTAAAGATTTCTCCCTTTCCCATTCCATTAAAGGATTTTTGGGAAGAATTCTGTTATGTCCATTCCAACATTTCCATACTTTTTAACCTATAAATCCTTTCCTACAAAATACAACTGAAACTGTTATATACTATTGTTCAATATGCAATTATTACACTATTTTCCATTTCCATAAAGGTTCTTTAAATATTTTAATTTTTTCCTTCAAATTATCTTCAAAGGAACAATTAACAAGGAACATTATATCCACAGAAAATTTGACAATAAATAGAGAATAAAAAAAGAGTCAATCCAATGAAATTGACTAAAAAAATTACAAGGTAAAATAATTGCACTTTTGCAATGCAAGCACATTTTAAGAAACAAAACAAATTTTACATGGCATAAACATGTTGCAGACTTAGAGACTTTTTTATATCTGCAAGTCTACTATGGTCTTTGTTATTATGAATTATGCTACCACAAAGTTGAGGCCAAAACAGTGGATTTTGTTATTAAGATCGACTTTGAAAACAACAGATAACTTGCTATCAGTTAATGTTCTGAGATTCCTTGTCACATTACAGTATTTATTAGTATGCTACAGCTAAGATTCCCTCAAAAATTGCAACAAAGATTAATTAGTTTGTGATTTAATTAATCAAAGAAACAAATTCCAACAAAACCACATGCTTAAATTTTTGGGCATTTCAAGATAATTGGATGAGGAGTTTGGTTTGATTATTAATGAAAATGTTAGCATCACCTTCACATATGACTAATAAGTTTCATTCATTAAAAACATGAAGACTGAAAGAAGCAGAAAACAGTTGTCACACAAGTGCTCTAACCTAAGATCCTATCCCTCACTATTGTTATCATATTCTTCATAGAATTTAACTAAAGTATTACTGAGGGTACATTTTGGGATTGAAATACTGGGATGATCTATCAATAAAAAAAATAAAAATATTTGTTACTAGTGCAATTTTCTATATTAAATAATTACAAATTAAACCAGCAGTTACTTTCCATAAATGATTATAGCGAAATCATCTTTTCGGAACTACTAGATACCATGATATAATACCCCCAAAGGAATTATCTCTTTAATCGAGGCATTCTAGAGAAGTAATAAGATACATATTCGCAAACCGGACAAGTTAAACTTCATCACATTTGCTGTTTATTTATGTTCATGGAATTAAAATACTATGTTATCAAACTGAAAACAATCTAAAATTTGTTATTGTCATGATCATATTTTACCAAAACCTACATATTCACTGGATCTTGATTAATTCTTTCAATTGCCAGGCATTTCTCATCACCAAAGTACCTGTTGCAAGAAGGGAAGGAGTGTAACAAGCTTCAAATACTTGGTAGAACTACAAAATACATAACCACTGCCTGGCAATTTTTCTCCATACCCCAAAAAGAGTGGGCCTCAGGATGAATACCACTTGAGCTGAGCAAGCAGTCAGAACAAAAGCTGTGCTTAGAATTAGAATTATGGTCTGATGAGACCTGATAATTCAGAAAGACATCTGTATTGACCAGGCTAGTAAATATTTATTCATTACTGGCAATATGGGTCTCCAACAATACAAGAGACAAAGTGAAATGGAAAACATTTCAATAATTTAAGTGCTCCAAAGTAGAAGTAGCAACTGCATCTATTTTACTTTTGTTATTCACTACTTTCATCACTTGTCACTCACCATTTCTTTGAAATATCAAGGGGTCTATGGTATCTAAGTGCATAGAGTGGCAGTACACTGCAATATTGTGATATGGAATATATTTCAATTACTGGTTGATGTTGTATCTATAAACATCCTTAATATGCATGTTCTCCTATTAATATTTCACATTTTTATAAGTGGCTTTCCATCATTTGAACTTTTTCATCAGCTTTCCTTCCTGCTGCAATAGTTATAATCCTGCACTGTCCCACATATTAACCTGATTAGCCAACAGGTATCCACCAGTAGGTAACCACTGAAGAAAACAAACGAATCATAAATTAAAATTATCCTTTCCAGTANTACATATCACAGCTAATGGCACATTTTCGTTCTATGAATATTCATGGTGCTATCTTCAGAAGAAATACACAGACAAACCCATAAACTATACCAAAACTATCTTCCTTCTTACATCATGCTTTAATTCACTGTACAGTAAATGTGTTGGTGTTATTAAATAACTTACTTAAATATTCAACATGTGTGCTATTATAAAACTGTAGGTGTATATGGGGTGCTATACATGGCAATAATAATCAATATGTATATTAATAAATATATATGTGTACAGTCTTCTTCCAAGTAACTGAAAGAAACTATCATCTCTTTTCCTCTTTCTTTATATCTTTCACCTTTTATTTCTAGTGAGAAAATGGCTTCCCTTCCTTTTTTAAATACAGTTTGCTATTCACCTGCTTGTCCCTCCAAAATTGTTTTGAAAATTTCATTTATTACTGTTGATATTATTTTGCGAGTATTTATTATTTATTAATATTATCTGAGTATTTTTTGGTGTAGGGTATCACCACTCTCTAGTTAAGGTAATCTGGCTGGAAACCAGTCTCATTCGTTTAACCTTATATTTACAATGATACCTCAATAGGCATTCATTTTTATAAATGAAGAATATATGCCTTTTCATCTATAACTTCTTTTTTACGAATTTGCTTATCTTTAACTGCTTGTTACATTTTAGATTTTAGAATATTTCTTTTCCTCTGCTATCTGAACATCTTCTTCTATGACAATAAGCTTTGGTTTCTGACTTCATTTATTTTATTTACAATGCTGTGTCTCGAAGGTTAGTCTACATTCAAGGGGTTTTGCTCTGGAAATTCCTGTTACATACAAATTTTGCAAAGTAATTTTTTGAAATGTAGTTATTAGGTAATATTTATTATGTATGAACACATATATATGTTTACATATTATTATGATAAATAAGACTTTTTATTCATTTTAATAACTGATTAGAATGTTTGTGCTTTATCATATTCAACATGTATGCTTTTATAAAACTGTAGGTGTATATGCTGTGCTATACATGGTATATTAACCCTTAAGGTATATTAACCCTTAAAAGCGCAAGAAACTGAGGAGAAGGTACCTGTCCTCTGGATGTTTACACAATTCGAATGTTAAGCTCAATTATCCAGAGAATGTATTTTTTTTTTGCAATATTTTTGGTTAATTACTAATGTTTACATAAACAATTTCGAAATTTCAACCTTTTTTNCTCCTTACCACTAAAATTACATGTGTAAACAAAATGTATCAAACAAATGCATACCTACATTCTGACATACTGACCACATTTGCCTGCAGATGCACTGGGTATAGAAAACCACAGATACTCTAACATTTCTATTCCTTGTATAAGTACTCTCCTACTAGGGATTTTCTATAATCACATGTAAGATGTCCTCTGTATACACAGATGAGGAGCGAAAATGGTCCAAAGACTATAAGAACCTAAGCCACTTGAACTGTTCTGAGACCAAACCACTTGAAAGGACCTAAGTGAGAGAAGTCTCCCTCAAGTGATTCAATGCAACAGCTGTTAGAAAAGACATTACAAAAATGTTTCCTTTTTCTATCTTATTCCATAATAATTATGAGTTCAAATTTTAAAGAAATCAATTTAAAATAAACATAAGAGATTAATGAAAGTGGTGGAGGAATCATCGATTTTTGCTTATTTTCCTAATTACTATTATGGAACAATGGAAAAAGGACGCTGAAAATGAATTCTCTTTACACAAACAGCCACGAGGAATGCGAGTTTGGGTTAATTTATTGCTACAGGTGAAAACAATGGAATTTCTGGAGATTTGAGTGGAATGCAACCCATCGAGCATTAAACGAACTCTTATTTTTTATGCATAAAATTTTTTCTTAACTAAGCTAGGTGGAAAAACGTAGTTAATACCACTCTATAACAACAACACATGAAGAACGAAATTATTAACCCCAAGGATTTCCTCAGTAGAGGGGTGTGGGAAGTATAGATGCCACTGCACGCTTAAGGGTTAATAAATATATATGTATACGGGCTTCTTCTAAATCTATGAAACAAACAATCAACCCTTTTCCTCTTTCTTTATATCTTTCTCCTATTATTTCTAGTGAAAAAATGGCTTCCCTGATATCCCTTCCTTTTCTAAATACAGTTTGCTATTCACCAGCTTCTCCTTCCAAAATTGTTTTGACTTTTTCATTTATTACTTTTGATCATATAGTACTGAATATTATATGAGTATTTTTTGGTACACACCTTCTTGGTATAGGGTATGACCACTCTCTAGTCAAGGTAACCTGGCTGGAAACCAGTCTCATGCGTTTAACCTAATATTTATAATGTTACCTCAGAAGCCATTCATTTTTATAAATGAAGAATATATGACATTTTCATCTACTCCTTCTTATTTACGAATTTGATATCTTTAACTGAAGCATTCTTCCATCTTTTGTAATCCACGATCTCTTTACTCAAGTACCTTTATAATACCATATATTTTACTCTTCCATTGTAGTCAATGAATTTTGAATTCCTTTCCAAGTCAGCTTTTCAAGATAATCCCTGACCTTAATTGTTCAATTAGTTAATTACTCACCTTTAATTTTCCCACTTACTCTATAATACATTTTTGCGTACCTTTTGTCTTACTAAGTTCCTTCAGTCTTTTTAATTTTAAATATCGGTAACACATGACAGCTAAAAATACCTGCCCTAGTAGCCCAAATGCTGACTACTCAGCATTCATACATAAGTCATCAACTAGAATACAATGTTTTGGGTAGCAAGCTGTATCTCTTGGAGTTGTATATAACATTTACTTTAATTATATGTAAGCCAAGTGTTGGTTGTAAGTACTTTTTGTGGAAATTTTTCCACAAATCTTCCTTCTTCTCCCTCTCCCATAACTGCATTTAGGTCTACCTTAGTTATTTTACAGCATTCCTCTTCTCCTCAACTTTCATTTAAAATTCTCATACTCACATTCAATTACTTTCGATCATAAAACTTGAAATTGCACTAAATGGTTAAGTATCATTCTTTTCTTAATGCTACCATTCTTTCATCAATGTGCTCAATGGACAGAGCACCCGACCGGCAATTGGGAGACCCGGGTTCGATTCCCGGTCCCGTCAGACTTTTTTCAAGTCCATTCTTGCTTGGGATTTAACTTTTTTCTTTACACCATTCCTCATTACTAGTCCAATCCATCATAACCTTTTTTTAACTTTGAATAAAATACTATTATATCTCCATGTGTCAATTATCCCTATTCCTCTTGCCTTACTTCAAATCAATGTACTACAGCTACTTCTTAATACTTCTTTTCCTTAAATGGGGTGCGGATCTATTCCAAATATCCAGGTCACCTTTATTATTATTGAACTCTAGATTCATTTATATATCATGACTTTTTCTTAAAATTACTTTTTTTTTCTTCATTGTACAGAGACATATTTCAAGCACTATAGGTTTTTCTGTAAAACGTATGCAGTTTCTATTTTCATGAATTCTATTACTAATTATCTCTTAGGATATCAAAATTTAAAATGAATGATTCTTGGTGAACTTTTGCAATGGAAAGTCTTCACTTTTTCCGAAAGTTAGTTAACCGATGCCAAAATTAAGTCTTAAGTTAAGAGTATGATGCTAAGACCTTATCCGGGACATACACATCCATGGAGACTGATATGTTTTTGTGTTAATGTTTCTACATTACCCTATACATTATCTCGATCCAATCCTCGCTTCCGAAAACCCCACACACATAGTACAAACTGATAGTAAACGATGAATCTAATATGTGGAATAGGGAAATACTACTAGATACGCTACCCCGAATCGCGAAAATGAAATTACAAGATTGACAGAATTTTACGGCTCGATTAAAAGAGATTGAGCACACATTAGTAAAACGCATTTGCTGACGAAAAGAAGCTATTCAAAAAATTAGAAATAAGCAAATAAATTCTCCGCCTAAATATGATTTCCAGATCTGCTGAGTTTCTTTGATTTTACGAATCCATAGATATCATATTTACTATTTTATGTAACATTTTTAAAATCCTCTGTTAAAATATATAAAGGAATGCAATTGCGTCGAATATTTTCATCTAAGAAAGTCATGTTTTTATTCATTCCTAGGTACCAGTTAAAAAAAAATAGAATGTATTTCTATAGAAATATACTGCATATATGCAAAGCTATACCCCAACATACACGAATTCCACATTCGCGAGTTCCATGGAACACTCCTTTCGTTTAATTTCGAGTTACAGCTTAAAATGAGTTGTTATTCAAAGAGAAAATAAGTTACGTACGAACTGTACCATTCTGGATTACTTGACATGGTACGTAAACTTATGACTCCATCTAGCGTAAATGAAATTAACTCATGATGTTTATAAACAACTTTGGTTAGGAAAAGTGTTTATTTCACTAATTTGCGCAAAATTATTCAAGTTACTTCAATAACCATTTGAAGCTGAATTAAGTTTATAACCATATGTAAGACGCATTCTTGTATACCGGGGAACCGCTACCCGAATTTAGGTATAAAATATTTACTCATCGTGCCCTCGATTATCATTGAATGTTGAGTATATAAGCTCATCCTGTTACGTGCAGTAATTGAAAAGTGGTCAAGCCCCTGGCTTCCAATCACAAGTAGAGCTCGGCCGGCCGATCTACCTGAAATATGTACGACACGCTGGACGTGCGTATCATATAAAATATACAGGGGCGACTCTGACCACCCCTTTTGCCACCCGATACATTATTCTATAAATTATGTTGCGAGAAAAAGAGCATAATTTTTAATGCATTTCAAATCCTTTATTATGCATTAGAATATCCTTTAAATAACTTTATTGCGTCAGATATTAAGTCGATTCTACGATAATCTCGGCAGTACTATTTTTTTCCTAGTGGAATACATTCTGTGGAATGCAATTATCCTTGTGTATTCTTACCCGATTTTGAATAGGCTTTCGAAAAATTACAGAGGCTGAAGCTCATGGGAATGGTTCATATGTATTCTGAATGGGCAGAAGAGAAGACGGTAAGAAAAGGCTGCCTAATTCTCTCGATCTTGATTAATTCCTTGAATTGCTAAGCATTTCTCATCACCAAATTACCTGCCGCAAGAAGGGAAGCAGTGTTACAAGCTTATAATACTTGGTAGAACTACAAAATACTTAACCACTGCATGGCCTTTTTTTTCCCACAGCCCAACAGGAGTGGACTTCAGGATGAATGCCACTTGAGCTGAGCAAGCAGTCAAAACAAAAGCTGTGCTTAGACTTAGAATTATGGTCTGATGAGACCTGATAATTCAGAAAGACATCTGTATTGACCAGGCTAGTAAATATTTATTCATTACTGGCAATATGGGTCTCCAACAATACAAGAGACAAAGTGAAATGGAAAACATTTCAATAATTTAAGTGCTCCAAAGTAGAAGTAGCAACTGCATCTATTTTACTTTTGTTATTCACTACTTTCATCACTTGTCACTCACCATTTCTTTGAAATATCAAGGGGTCTATGGTATCTAAGTGCATAGAGTGGCAGTACACTGCAATATTGTGATATGGAATATATTTCAATTACTGGTTGATGTTGTATCTATAAACATCCTTAATATGCATGTTCTCCTATTAATATTTCACATTTTTATAAGTGGCTTTCCATCATTTGAACTTTTTCATCAGCTTTCCTTCCTGCTGCAATAGTTATAATCCTGCACTGTCCCACATATTAACCTGATTAGCCAACAGGTATCCACCAGTAGGTAACCACTGAAGAAAACAAACGAATCATAAATTAAAATTATCCTTTCCAGTATTTTTCTGAGAATAGTGTGATGCATAATCCTAAAATGCGTAATTTTAGTTGAGAGTTGACTTGGAAAGAATACAGTTAAACTTTATATTAATGATTTTTTAAGGAAATTGGCTAGAAAAAAATGAAGGTATTCATGAAGGTTTTTCATTTTCTTATGACCTTTAACTAGTTTGCATAATCAACTAATACCCTGAAAACAAAATTTACTAAATTCAAGATTTGGCCATAACTGCGATAGTAAAGGAGAAGACGAAACATTCAATTAAGTTCATTTCAATCATTGGAATTGTTCCATAACTTCTTTTTTGTAACAACCACTAAGATTAGAAATACCCTTCCTTAAAAATAAATTCATACAAATAACGAAATAATTTGTGCAAATAGAAAGATAATACTGTCTGCTCTATTTTCACAAATTATAACCTTGTTGAATCAATAAGTTTTGTAAAACAATCGTCAAAAGTAGAAAAGGCGAGAGTCACCTTTCCATAGTCACTAATGCATAAAAAATAAAAAAATTGCTGCAAATGAAAAATATAGGTCGATTAGAATGAATAATATCAATTTACTTCCAGCCATTACTTTGCTGGCATTAACGGGTTAAAACAGAAAGTGTTCCCTTTCCTTCGATTATTATCANTGCTCTGTGTTGAAGGTTAGTCTATATTCAAGGTGCTATTGCTTCTGAAATTCCTGTTACATACAAATATTATAAAGTGATTATTTGAAATTAAGTTATAAGGGAATATTTATTATGTATGGATACTGTACATACTATTATGATAAACAATAATTTTTTTAGACACACATCAAAGAAACTCAGTGTAAATGAGATGGAAGCTCTTTTGCTGTTTTACTGTTTACGGGATATCATACCAAAAGAACATATCAGTGCCTTGATGAGGACTTGGGAGTTCCTCTAGCTTTCAAGAGTATATCTCGATACCGATATTTAGAACTCAGAAGATTTTTGCAATTGTCTATTAACAGAAAAAATAGGGAATTATGAAAACCGAAAGTTCAAAATTAGGCCATTGATGAACATGCTCATAAAATCAATTTGCCAATGGGGTTTCATCCACAGAGATTTCTCTATAGATGAATCCGTGGTAAAGTACTTTGGATAAAATCCAGCAAAGCAATTTATAAAAGGAAAGCCAGTAAAGTTTGTTTATAAAACTTGGATGCTTAATAGTTCTTCAGGGTATTGCTAAGTCTTTGATGTTACTAGAAGGAAAAAATTACAACAAACCGAAAGATTCCATGTCTGTTGGTGCACGAGTCGAGATGAATTTATTGAAAAATGTACCAAATCCCTACAATCACACAGATTTATTTGATGATTATGCCACTACTCGTACTAAAAAATTATTAGTATATCTAAAAATGAAAAATAACAGAGCAGTGGTGACTGTCAGAAATATTCGAATACACAGTTGTCTTATATAATCTTCAAAGATATGAGCAAATGAATGAGAGGAACTTACAACTACTGCTTTGACAAGAATTACGAAATAATTTGTGTATAGTGGATAGATAATACCGTCTGCTCTATTTTCTCAAATCATAACTTTGTTGAATCACTAAATTATGTAAAACGATAGTCAAAATTAGAAAAGGCGTGAATCAACTTTCCAAAACCAGTGAAATGCAATGTAGGCATGGGTGGTCTAGATACTCATAACTAATGCATCTGTTTGTTCATGATAGCAGTAAATGGAAAAAATAGTGGAAGGTTTAATTCAACTATAAGCTAGGAATGGTAGTCCCTAATGCATGAAAACTACAAAAAATTGCTGCAAATGAAAAATATAGGTCGATTAGAATGAATAATATCAATTTACTTCCAGCCATTACNTTTACTTTAATTATATATATAAACCAAGTGTTGGTTGTAAGTAATTTTTGTGGAAATTCTTCCACAACTCTTCCTTCTTCTCTCTCTCCCATAACTGTAGTTAGTTCTACCATAGTTATTCTACAGCATTCCTCTTCTCCTCATCTTTCATTTAAAATTCTCATACACACATTCAATTACTTTCGATCATAATACTTGAAATTGCACTAAATCGTTAAGTATCATTCTTTTCTTAATTGCTACCATTCATTCATCAATGTAATTTATCAACTTAACTTTTTTCTTTACATCATTCCTCATTACTAGTCCAATCCATCATAACCTTTTTTTAACTTTGAATAGAATACTATTATATCTCCATGTGTCAATTATCCCTATTCCTCTTGCCTTACTTCAAATCAATGTACTACAGCTACTTCTTAATACTTCTTCTCCTTAATTGGGGTGCAGATCTATTTCGAATATCCAGGTCACCTTTATCATTATTGAACTCTAGATTCATTTATATATCATGACTTTTTCTTAAAATTACTTTTTTTTTCTTCATTGTACAGAGACATATTTCAAGCACTATAGGTTTTTCTGTAAAACGTATGCAGTTTCTATTTTCATGAATTCTATTACTAATTATCTCTTAGGATATCAAAATTTAAAATGAATGATTCTTGGTGAACTTTTGCAATGGAAAGTCTTCCCTTTTCCGAACGTTAGTTAACCGATGCCAAAATTAAGTCTTAAGTTAAGAGTATGATGCTAAGACCTTATCCGGGACATACACATCCATGGAGACTGATATGTTTTTGTGTTAATGTTTCTACATTACCCTATACATTATCTCGATCCAATCCTCGCTTCCGAAAACCCCACACACATAGTACAAACTGATAGTAAACGATGAATTGAATATGTGGAATAGGGAAATACTACTAGATACGCTACCCCGAATCGCGAAAATGAAATTACAAGATTGACAGAATTTTACGGCTCGATTAAAAGAGATTGAGCACACATTAGTAAAACGCATTTGCTGACGAAAAGAAGCTATTCAAAAAATTAGAAATAAGCAAATAAATTCTCCGCCTAAATATGATTTCCAGATCTGCTGAGTTTCTTTGATTTTACGAATCCATAGATATCATATTTACTATTTTATGTAACATTTTTAAAATCCTCTGTTAAAATATATAAAGGAATGCAATTGCGTCGAATATTTTCATCTAAGAAAGTCATGTTTTTATTCATTCCTAGGTACCAGTTAAAAAAAAATAGAATGTATTTCTATAGAAATATACTGCATATATGCAAAGCTATACCCCAACATACACGAATTCCACATTCGCGAGTTCCATGGAACACTCCTTTCGTTTAATTTCGAGTTACAGCTTAAAATGAGTTGTTATTCAAAGAGAAAATAAGTTACGTACGAACTGTACCATTCTGGATTACTTGACATGGTACGTAAACTTATGACTCCATCTAGCGTAAATGAAATTAACTCATGATGTTTATAAACAACTTTGGTTAGGAAAAGTGTTTATTTCACTAATTTGCGCAAAATTATTCAAGTTACTTCAATAACCATTTGAAGCTGAATTAAGTTTATAACCATATGTAAGACGCATTCTTGTATACCGGGGAACCGCTACCCGAATTTAGGTATAAAATATTTACTCATCGTGCCCTCGATTATCATTGAATGTTGAGTATATAAGCTCATCCTGTTACGTGCAGTAATTGAAAAGTGGTCAAGCCCCTGGCTTCCAATCACAAGTAGAGCTCGGCCGGCCGATCTACCTGAAATATGTACGACACGCTGGACGTGCGTATCATATAAAATATACAGGGGCGACTCTGACCACCCCTTTTGCCACCCGATACATTATTCTATAAATTATGTTGCGAGAAAAAGAGCATAATTTTTAATGCATTTCAAATCCTTTATTATGCATTAGAATATCCTTTAAATAACTTTATTGCGTCAGATATTAAGTCGATTCTACGATAATCTCGGCAGTACTATTTTTTTCCTAGTGGAATACATTCTGTGGAATGCAATTATCCTTGTGTATTCTTACCCGATTTTGAATAGGCTTTCGAAAAATTACAGAGGCTGAAGCTCATGGGAATGGTTCATATGTATTCTGAATGGGCAGAAGAGAAGACGGTAAGAAAAGGCTGCCTAATTCTCTCGATCTTGATTAATTCCTTGAATTGCTAAGCATTTCTCATCACCAAATTACCTGCCGCAAGAAGGGAAGCAGTGTTACAAGCTTATAATACTTGGTAGAACTACAAAATACTTAACCACTGCATGGCCTTTTTTTTCCCACAGCCCAACAGGAGTGGACTTCAGGATGAATGCCACTTGAGCTGAGCAAGCAGTCAAAACAAAAGCTGTGCTTAGACTTAGAATTATGGTCTGATGAGACCTGATAATTCAGAAAGACATCTGTATTGACCAGGCTAGTAAATATTTATTCATTACTGGCAATATGGGTCTCCAACAATACAAGAGACAAAGTGAAATGGAAAACATTTCAATAATTTAAGTGCTCCAAAGTAGAAGTAGCAACTGCATCTATTTTACTTTTGTTATTCACTACTTTCATCACTTGTCACTCACCATTTCTTTGAAATATCAAGGGGTCTATGGTATCTAAGTGCATAGAGTGGCAGTACACTGCAATATTGTGATATGGAATATATTTCAATTACTGGTTGATGTTGTATCTATAAACATCCTTAATATGCATGTTCTCCTATTAATATTTCACATTTTTATAAGTGGCTTTCCATCATTTGAACTTTTTCATCAGCTTTCCTTCCTGCTGCAATAGTTATAATCCTGCACTGTCCCACATATTAACCTGATTAGCCAACAGGTATCCACCAGTAGGTAACCACTGAAGAAAACAAACGAATCATAAATTAAAANTTATTACTGAAATGAATTTAAATGAATGTTTGACTTAAAAGTAAATTTCAAAATTTCTTTTTTGTGGTATTAGTTGATTTTGCAAAACAACTAAAGTTCATAAGAGAATGCAGATCATTTATGAATAACAATGTTTTTTCTAGTCACTTTCCTTTAAACATCATCAATGTAAAACGTAACTGTATTCTTTCCAAGCCATTCCATTTTTAAATTAAACAAATATCGCATTCATTCGAACTATCAAACTCTTCACAACCGATTGTTCGAATATTCCTGATAGCATTTCATAAATCAAAAATATTTACGGCTGCAGTAACAAAAGGGTGATTTTATGGAGAGAACGATGGGCTAAGTTAGGAAGTAGCATTAAAATTCTCCAAATTAAAACTGCCAAAAGGAATGCATTTTCTTAGAGAAAGTGTTTGACAATTTAATTTAAACCTTATTTTTTTATTTAATTATTAAAATTTGCATTTGTGACAACGCTGGGGGGAACATGTTTATTTGAAGCTTGCCTGGCATTCGCCAAAGTTGGGAGAGAAAACCCTCCAAAAACCTCCCGTAAGGAGTATATGAATGATATACATAACATATAATAAAAATACATGAGCGAATATAAATATACATGAAAAACATTACATCATATAAAATTTAACATATGCCATCAAAAAATAATATTATACATTAATTAGAAAAATGAGTAACGAAAGTAACATACGTGGTATTTATCCATATAGTCGCATGTACAATGTTGCATGGCATATCATGACAGGAGATCATACAAGAAATCTACATACATCAGGATTCAATCCTTATTTGAACGCTTTAACATTTTCCGGCATTGCAATTAGAACTTCTCCAAGTAAAGCGTTCTATTCCCTAATTCCTCTATTAACGAATGAATGTTTCGCTATATCTGTTTTCTGCTCGCGTTCCTTGATTTTTAAACTATTTTGTGCTGATAATTATTTCGTTTGGCGTAAATAAGTCAATAATATTATTTAACTTATTCCAAGTATTTAACACTTCCTCCCCAAACGAAGACTTTACGCATTTGGCATGTGTAATAACATTGCTGTCCATAACTAATGAAATTAAATATTTTATATTTTAGTTTCACGTTTTCCCATCCAGCAACATCTCTCGTTATCTATTAATTTATAGCCTCATGGACAGAAAAAAATCATTTTGTGGTAACGCATACCTAGGAAAATTTTGAGTCGTCCGGTTGTAGTAACTGAATGGATCGAATGATAGTAATTATGACACGTCTAGTGTGATTTCTTATAAGTGGTTCCACCAGCGTTTCTTTAGACAAGTATTGCAGACTTTAATCCTCATTCACTATAGAAAGTTCCAACCTTTCGCAGCAAATCATTTCAGAGTTTCACCAACTTACCCAAAAGTACGAACTTTCATTCACCTGGAAGCGACAATGAAAATTCGTCGTTCGTGTCAGCAAATTCACTAGCCCTTAATTTCATTATTGGAAAGGATGCATACTTTTTCAGCCAATCCGCAGTTCTTCCCTTTAAAGTTCCCTTTCAACGATAAGATGCAGTTAATTCCCTACTGAAAATTGTTCCGATAATTCACTTTAAGAAAGAATTTTATTTTTGATGAGCTAGTCTAAATAATATGTTTATAGAACATATTACATTACTTATGTCACAATATAAAGAAAATATCTACCTGTCATTTATTGCAATTTATATAAACACTGAGTATTTTAATTCAAAAATTGTTGGTTTAATCTTGCTTTATTGAAGCGGCTGTGATTGATATGGGATGTGTAATTGAGTATTTCATGAAAAAAATTCGTTATTTTACCCACAATTCCTCGTGGGGGGCTCTTATAATGTAAATCCGCCCATAATCCCATTGATATGGGATGTGTAATTGAGTATTTCATGAAAAAAATTCGTTTTTTACCCACAATTCCTAGTGGGGGGGCTCTTATAATGTAAATCCGCCCATAATCCCATTGATATGGGATGTGTAATTGAGTATTTCATGAAAAAAATTCGTT
>KZ309212.1:126686-146348 GCA_000376725.2 Ladona fulva | reverse complement strand
ATAATATATAATTATACAATTATAATTTTCTTCATTTCACACGTTTAATTCTGCATTAATTAAAGTAATTCATTCAAATCCATTTTTTTTCCTTTTTAACTTTCGTTACACTTTCTAATTTTTGCTGCCAGTATCGGTTTTAGGCATCAGATTCTAGTGGCGCATACATCTTATATTGTAGGCTTCAATAATTCACTAAACATTATGTTACCTCCATGCACAAGTTGCATACAGCACGCATGTGGTATTATTTTGTATTTTACTGATTTCAATATACCAAATCTGCAACCTTTAGTTAAATATTAAATATCTCTGTGATAATCTCCGATAATTTCTAGCATTTTTCTTTGAGGGTGAAACTTTTAATTTGTAATTTTTATTTCATACAGTATATAGGTAATTTATAGTATCTTTAATTTAACATTGGGTTTATTTTCTACTTACTAAAAATTAATTGAGAAATAAAAGGCTAAATGACGTTATTTATACTGACTACTAGATTTCACTGAAAGAGTTTTCAATGTAATTAATTATAAATCTCTCAATAGGAGTTCTTAAGAGTCGTATATTTACTTAATCTTATCGATTTTGTTAACATTAACTTAAGTTAAATTACCGTTAAATAAATCATGTCGATTTATTTTCTACCAATTTATCTTTACGACAGGGATAAGTGATTGGAACCACGGAACAAAATGACTCATAGGTGTTGACTCATTTACCGTCTTCTTTTCATATTATTTTATAACTAAAGCTGAGGAATCCCTGAGAGACAGTTTGGGACTGGAGATCCCATCAACACTACGAATTAGGATAAAGGAAAAGTTTGAAAACTTTGCAGTATAAAGTCCTGCTGCTGATCCCAAAGCAATAACAAGTGTGAAAAATAGCGACATGACTGGGATTCGAACCCAGGTCTCCCACCTTCCGGGCATTCCCTTAACAGTGTGGAAGAGACGCGGCATGGTAGTTTAGCGGTTAAAATACCTGCCCTGAAAGTGGGAGACCTGGGTTCCGGTCATGTCGTTATTTTTCACACTTGTTATTGCTTTGCTACAGGAATTATTCCTGATGGTTATCCAGCGTTTCCGCCAGGTTAAACATACAATTTTAGAAAATAAATCGCTAAGTTAGAGTAAACATTTGACATAACTTGTGAAAACTCCTACTTATAACATATCTTTGAGCTTTTTAACGATTTTCTTGCCATTTGGGAATCTACTAACAGCCGTCTAGACACCTACCGCGTGGACATTGAACAGTGTGACTAGAAATCATTACTTTAGGAACAGAGACTCCCTGTGCGAAAACTCAACGATCAGTATGATAATATCCGTATCGTTCGGCAATTGGAATATTCGGGTTCGTGGAACAACTATTGCGGACTTTTTCATTCAATTCTTCCTCCGTATAATATAGTCTCGTGAATTACGAGTAACATTTTCACTACTTTTCAACTCCTGACTATACCCGCGAGATTTTAACTCCAATCTCACAACTCCTCAGGCGTAAGGGGAATAATAGGAATGATAGGCACATATTTCCTTTTGTTGCTCGTGCTCATTATGTAATGAAGAGTAGCTGGCATAGGAATGAGGGGCACTCAGAATTTCTAATAGCGAGGAAAGTCGACTAGTAAAGTAAATGTTTACACAGTTCAGATCGCAACGTGAAGGCAAAGTACCAAACACCCTGTAGGAAAATATCACCAATTATTTTAGTTCTATGATAATATATACCGGAATTGATTTTGAAGGAGTAACAACGGGGGCAAGGGTTTGTAGGAAAATATAAAGTTCCATTAAAAGTTCTTAGGATAAAACTGTTTCCAAGCAGCTGAAAATTAATTCTGTCAAGGACCATTGACGACCTACCTCAACTAACATTAATTTAAACGCAACGAGTATTTTTGTCATGAAACCGGCGAAATGAACAGCACAATTTCTTTAACCCGAAAAGTATCGAGAATTAATGCGTTGCGTATACACATTTAAAATATTTCTTTTGCTACAGTGAAATATACGATTAAAGTATCGTTGCGGAAAATAGTGAGATTTTTCTCAATTAGCAAAATTTATGGCTACACGGAGGTTAAGATGCTAAACGTTAAGGATTCAGGATAGTTCATCAACAAAGAACAGATGACTCGCTATGGAATAAGAGAGTATTACGTAATTCATGCGTAGTATTTCTAAAATATACCGAAAAGAAGCTCAGGTTCTTATAAATCCCTGGACATAAATGCGAGAAAAATTCAAAATTTAAACAACTTTCATGAATAAAATTGCAATATATTTAATGCAACATAAGTTAAAATTTGTTAGAATAAATATTTTGGATATCAATTTATGCAATAATATAGTTATAACGATGTAACATAAAGCATAAAGATCCTTAGTAACAACATTAGTTTTACACAGTGCCGCACGGTGTCAGTCTTTGCTATCTATTGATTTATAGGATTACGTTCAGAAACTTCCAATTTACGGTAGGGAATGCAGAGGTATGTACAGCAAATAAGAGACCGAAAATACGTACACTTTATCTTCGAAGCGATGTAAGAAATGCAACGTCAAAGATGTACCTTTTATTCTAATTTCTTAGAAGAATTTAGAAAAGAAAATTACAAATTAGCTGAATTGATTTGATCAATAAATCATACAAAAATAAATAGTTACGTTATTTCAATGAAGGGCATTTTATGGAAAAATAAGTTAGGTGAAGATTTTCTATCGCATCAATTAATTGTAAATTCTTATACAGGACTACGAAGCCTATCATAGATGGCGCCAAAAGTAAATTCTCCATTATTCCTTTGTAAGAGTTCGATATTTCGTTGAAGGAAATCTTATGAATCCGAGAAAGAAAGTTTCAGAACTTTTTTTTCTTTTCCCATTGCTCATACTACATTGAATTAAAATACTATCAAACAAAATAGAATGCGAGGCAATAAATCTCGTCTCAAGTAACATGATAGCTCGTGAACTACTTTTCATATAAACATGCACAAATACCACCAAGTTTAACTGAAATATCACATCACTAAATATTTTTGCAACATTTCTTACTTTTTGCAAATGATAAATATAGCAACTATATCATGAACTACAACCTTTCCCTTGGTGGAAAGCGTTTGAGTGTTCCTACGACCTCGAGTGATACACTTTCGGGAACTTTGCTAGTAGTAGGGCACCCATGTCTATCACTATGATGAAAAAGGAAGCATTTAAATGAGCATAGCTACATTCTCGACAGTGTTGGGTCCTACTTAGTACTTGCAGCTTAATGATATAATTTTANACAAGTATTGGAGTATACACAGTAATAATTGCTGGATGATCTTCTAATTCAATTTATTCATTATTAGGAGGATTACGTGCACCTTTCCTGTAATCGTTACTAATAATTACCTTTCGAGTAGGTACTCGTTGCTTATGAGTAGTTACTCAAGTACTCGCTATTTGTTAAAAGATTCTGATCACGTTGGTTGTATGGATCGCCGGTTATGTAATTACTTCTGTACTTAATCGTTGATCATTGACTGTCTGTGTTGTGGTGGCCGAGGAAGGTGTAGCAATTTTTTTCGAGTACTTAGCGGAGCGATGTGCATTCAATGTAACGATTTGAGGTAATCGTAGAAACCTATTAGAGATAGTTTATATTAGTTTTATGATATTCTTCGCGAGATTTCGGTCTCAGTCTATTACTTTCAGTGCTTAATCGTTTAACGTTACGTATTTTAGTAAAAGTGATTTCACGTGCTATATAAATAGCCGCGCAAACATGTGTACCCTCTTTTGAGATGCAAAATGCATATTCTATAGAGATTTCACTTCCTGAAGTGCCAAGTACCATACATGACACTGAGACAGTGTGGTGTTACAAACACTGAAAACTTTCTATCCCATTTTCAGTCGTATTAGGATATAGCTGTTTTCCGGCAGATAAAAATATTGCCCTTCGATGACCTACCTCAAGTAACATCAACTTAAAACGCAACTGGTTTCAATGACGGGAAGCAGACGAAGTTTAAAACAAATTTTGTTACGCTTGAGGAAATGCGAGAATAAATGCGTTAGGTACACTTCCTTAACTAGGATCTTCTGGTCATTAACCTTAAGAGTACCAACCAGATATATCCTTAGAGACAATCTGTGATATACTTCCAAAAGCATTCCTAGAGAGGATTAGTTAAGAGTGGGTTAGATAGACTGATTATTGGGCTTGGTTAGGTATTGGCCAATTACACCTAAACGTTGAGGGTCATTACAATGTGTAGCTCTTACGTCGTATTAAATATGCTCCATATTCATTCATAAAAGTCACTTTATTTTTCGAATTTCCATTAGATATATTTGCAAAGAAATCATAACAACATAAACATTGTTACGGTTTGTAGAAATTCTACGTAACAATTGTAAAAATATATTCTAAGCTAACGCAAGTCATCACTAACTTTCAAAACCATGAACTAACCTTCACCCTTAATATTTAACATCCTTACATAACATCCATTTTAATACATAACATGATAGCATCCGTTTGAACACATATTCAGCTACTGGTGGTTAATGTTAGCATTTTTAAAAGCGATACAGTAATCGTATGTTTTGCAAAGAACCTAATTACTTTTAAGGAAATTTTTTCAATTTAGTCATTAATTACAGTATCAACTTTTTTTGTACGTAAAATAGTACAAAAGATTATAAATTTCTTTCCTCAATTTGGTGATAGTGTATTTTTGTTCATAAGGAATACATTACTCATTNTTAAGGAAATTTTTTCAATTTAGTCATTAATTACAGTATCAACTTTTTTTGTACGTAAAATAGTACAAAAGATTATAAATTTCTTTCCTCAATTTGGTGATAGTGTATTTTTGTTCATAAGGAATACATTACTCATTAATAACATATTAACTTAATACTTGAAGAAATAGGGCGAATATTTTGTAATTTCCACAAATATATATTACGGAATACCGGTTTCGGTGGTGAGCCATCATCAGGGAAGAACATTTTTTCAAGACAAAATAATACTCGTATTAAGTCCCCAAATTTTAGACTGAAATAGCTGTTTAAGAGACTGAAGGCGAACGCTAAACTCATAATCCACTTGTGATACTTTTAAACATTTAAAAAAATAATAAAGCTCACCTTGATAAAAGGGTCGATCCCCCCGAATGACCAAAGAACAATTATCCAACACCGGTTACAGATACCGGAAAGTAGTGAAAAGATTCACAAGGAAAATCACCAAACGTTCACAGATTTTAGCAATTCGCCAGAACACAACGATATCAACACTCCTTCTCCAATGCAAAACTAGAACTGCATGTTAGGATATATTTCTTTGAGGGAAAGGAAATGCATCCGTGGAAAACCCCGTTAAATACCGTTAAAGGCTGTGCGGTGTCATAAAACGCCCTCTTTTCGCGCGGCCGTCTTCGGCAAGGTTGGAAAGGAAATGGATAGAAAAGCAATGCCAGATGTTGCGTTTTCTGGAAAGCTTGTACAATACAAACAAATGTACTGTGCAAACATACGAACTTACTTTCAAGAGTTGAAGGCTAATCCTAATTTGAGGTACGATTCCGTAAATTGTCCAAACCAAACCTTTTTTACCAACGTAACGCATCCATTGACCCATTTGTACGATAAACTGTCCTCTTCATACCTTCAATATAGAACATCTGGACAACAGTGATAACATACTTAGCTTAAAAACGACGATTTCGAAGAGTTAATGCCCAAACAACAATCCAACGGAGTCGACCTACTACCAGGTCCAGCTGCGTCGACCCGGGCCGTGCAGCGCGATCAATAAACCGCGTTCATTTTCGTGATTGCAAACTTTTTTGAAATATCTCTGCTGGATATTCATAAAATGTCTTTAATCAATACTTTGATGCAATTTCCAGGAGATCATTTTTCTTAAACAAATGATATTCATTACTTTATATCAAATTTTTACAAAATAGCGTCCGCCATTTTGTAAAGTAATACCGCACAAATATTGACCAAGATCATCGAAATTTATAGACAATATAGAGAAAGTACCATGTTACCAGAATATTACGTTTATTCCATTAAATTCATCCACAAGTCCACCATCTATCTAACTTATAAGGTTTTCGAAGAAAAATTAAATTCGGACGTGTGTTTGGAAATTCAGTCATGTCTGAGTCTCTGTAGCTACGTAACGGATGGGATATATGACAAATGACTTACCATTTCATAATCAGCAATCATTTTTGTATATATATGTGCAAAATATCATGTCTGTATCTCAAAAAAAGCAATTTTGGACTTTTGTCCGGTATTCTCCGATTTTAGCCCACTGTGCGACGTTATAAAAATTATCAGAGATTATCACAAAGACATTAAATCTTTGAATAATGGTGTCCATTTTTAATATTAACTCATGCGATAGCAAAAAGTTGTTGCCTGGATACTTTTTGGTATTACAAATTGCAAGGTAGTGGACATTTTCCAGGGTTCTCATGACAAATAGTTTTTTAAGCTATATAAAAATATTAATATTTATCAATATAATGTTGCAGTCTCGGGTAGCAAAATGTGGTCAAAGTCGCCTCTATACAGGTTTGGTACGCACGCTAACACGTGAACGTACATCAGTTCGGGCGAAATTTACTAGAATCCAGGAATATTTGCTCACGATTGGACGCAAGAGGCTTCGGACCACCTAATACTCTGCGCAGCTCTGATCAATATATATACCAGACACTACAGGATATTCAAGGACACGATGAGTAATTTTGGTAATCGAAATAGTTTTATTAATTCAAAGATGTAATAAAATGAGTGATTCATATGGTGATTTAGTGTTTTTACCTCCAAACCGTCATCTTAAACCGTCAAATTAAGGAAAAAACAGTGGTTATGGTAATATTCACTTTATAGTATTTTATGATTTAAAATGTTTAATAAATTTTCCTTTCCAAAGATGATCAGTTACACACTGAGTTAAATTCATTGATACCGAATTGCGTCTTATGTACGCGTACCCACGCATACTGAGTCATCAGAGTACCAGATTACCGGAGATAATTCGTTTCGGAATTTCTCTCGCTATCCTATAAATTATTCACTGTCTTAAATCCGAACACCCCATTCGCGTTGGTGGGTGACCCAATTGTAATTTTTTCATCTCATATCTCAACTACAGCTACACACTCAAACAGAAAAGATAGGATAGAAGAACGGTCCGACCGTTCATTTTAGCACGCACATCCTGTAAAAAATTCGTTAACCGAATGCATAGTTATTTCTGGTTTAAATTTATATATATGACGTTATAGTTTCGTGAAGAATATCATGTACGACTTATAACAAGAGTTGGCAGCACAGAGCTCCGCGGTGAATAATTGAACTAGCGTACATCTCCGCGGCTCGAGCAGCGATCTGTGAATCTTCTGCGAAGAGGACGTTCGAATCGTCATGAGTTAACGTATTCTGGGACAGTCGAAAGCCAACCAACTCTTTGATTGCTCAACTCACCGTAACAGCTTAAGATGTACTTCAGTAAATTATATAATTATTCGTTTCTAAAAGAAGTTGTTAGAGTTTACAACTTATTGTATCTTTTCTTCTAAGAAGAAAAAACCTCCGAAGGTATGAAATAGAAAATTAGCCATGCAAATTAATTTTTTAAAAAGGTACTCATTTAAGGATAATCATTAAAACTAATGAGCGAACAACATAAAGCCACTCGTAAGATCAGTTCGTATTCTTGCTTCTACCTCGTAAAATATTTATAACTATATATTTTAATGAAATGATGCATACAACCAAACATAACACTCTCTAAAATTTGTTAATTTGCTTTTAAAATGTTTAAAATCTATCAATGTTTTAAAATCTGTGAAAAGTAGTAGCATAACTTGGATCGTGTACGTTTTATGACTATTTAAATTCGTCTCCATCTACAACGGTTAACTATTAACTGCGGTTCCCGGACAAGTTTCTACGGACAGAAACATTTTGATTTTTAAAACTGGGTTTAGAGCAGGATGTGAGCTGTATTGTTTGCACTTACCAAGCCCTGAGCATATTCAATGTTTTGTCTTCTGTGATTCAATAAAAAGGAGAAAACGTATCAATTGAAATTGTATTTAAGTTATCTGTGCAGTAGGAGAGCGCTCAGGAGATGTGTGATCCATTACGTTAGTATTATCTTTTGCTGCATAGAAAGTCAATCAAAAACAGGTGAATGTTATTCTCGGTTAATTTTCGTGGATGCGGAAAGTTTTATGTCTATGTGTATGAGAGTACCCTGCAAGCCGCCCTTCGGCTTGTGGCAGGGGTTTTCTTTTTAAACTAATTTGTGTTTTATAAAACTTTTATAAAACTAACGTGGGTGTGGCAGTTAGATACCCCTCTCGAAGTAGAGGTCCTTCCAAAACAACTTTTTGATTATCATCATCAGATGTACTATCGCCTACGCCTGGGTGAATGACGCATGGATTTGTAAACATATTACTCCGGAAGTAGTTAACTCATAAAGGCGGAAACATCAGCAGTATGTAAAGCGCTGAACACCATACCAGTTTTTCATTGTAATAAGAGCACTCCACTGCCTTGGTCGGTTTTTATTCAAGAAAATGTAATTCCTTTCACCCTGAAGATGCTACGTGCTACTGACGAAACACTGGCACTTGCCCACAAATCTCCCAAACGGCATACATAATTATTATATTAGCCATTGATAATAATTGGCTCGATAGCTATATTGACTAGAGGAATCACCCGGAAGGTAGAAGATTCAGGTTCAAATACCCGTCCTGCTGACATTTTTCATGTTTTTTATTTGGATTCATATAGTTTTTATATTTGAGATCAAATCGATTCCTTCATTTTTTTAAGATAAGGGACGGATATCTGATATTAACAGATATTTTTTAAGGTACTGATATGGAGTAAGGATTTGTAAAACTTCTCACTGAAATCTTACAAAATCATGGAATATAAGTATATTCTTGAAATATATTTTTATTTCACTCAATTACATGCCTGTCTTAAGTCGATATTTCCCATTATATTCCCAAAAGTAAGGTGCACTTACCTTTGCACATTGGTGTTACTTAATCATGAGATATGTTTATCAACTAAGAAGCTCACTTATCCTGCCTCAATGCCGAAAAATAAATGCTATTGAAGTGCCTTGTTGAATATAATAACAAAAAAATTTCATCAAGTTGTTGTTACATCACGCGCCCCTTATTGTTGTGTTCCATGCACACTGTTCTTATTTCGAATACTCTTCCAGAAGCGCGTATAACTACACAATTGATAGATTTATGCTTTCACCTCCAGCCATGTAAGTTTCCAAACTTTGAAAATAGAAATACTTTCCTTCGATAAAATGTCAACCGTCCTCAACCAAATATTAACGTCTGTGAGAGGATATTGCGTAATTTTAAAAGCAAAATGAAAGTTTCTCAAAGGAAATTAATATACCTTGTAAAGGCCCTCACATTTCTTCTAACGACGGATCATTCATTTCTGCTTCGTTTGAGCTCCAGCATTCCACAAGAACCACTTCATACTGCGTTCGAATCCAATTACATATTCGATTAAATATATATTAGAAATATATTTCTAAAATATTTTAGACGAAGCACAATTACATTCGGAATTAACGCATCTAAGACTAGAACTCTATCTCAAATAACACAACTGAAGTAACTACAAAATTAAGAAAAAATTCCTGTAAGGAACTGCTCATCATTTCTATACACACGCAAGAACTGGTCGGAAAAAACTGAGCATCACATATCGCATATCCGATGGTGTGAAATATGTTGCATTAAGTAAATGAGTTCCTAAGACATCTTTAACTGAGAGCGGTGGACGAACATACTGCTGGGTTTGCCTTTCACCACGAGGGACCAAGTTCAAACCCGGGTTAGATGGAAGAGGAGACTTTTAGTCTCAATCTCGCCCGAATAAAGACGTATTATTATTATTATTATATTTATACCTAATGCATATATTTATTATCTGAACGTAATTACAATTGGCATGAAGCTGTATGGTTTGTGGAAGATTTGGTCGGTTACATAAGTAAATGTAAACGACAAGCATTACTTTTCAAACGACAAAAGGAAATTAACGATGTACAAATATCAGAAGAAATCTTACAAGCCAAAAACGAAATATCTGCGGTCTTATTCTCTTCAGACACTACACCTTAAATAATACGCCATATTTAGGTGGAAATTGGCTAATATCTCACCATGCCCAGTATTAGTGTACTTAAGATGTTCTAAAGAAATCCTTCCTGGGAATGCATTTCTAAGTGCATCATAGTTTATCTTCACGAATTTTACTGGTTTGTACTGCTAATGTTAAATGATCAGAAGAGCGTAGATGCACGATAAAGAAAAGTATTTCAATTCAGTATTTCATTTTATTGTATTATGTATTCGTACTTAACATAAATATTATTAACGTATTAAAGATTATAAGTTTCTTACTGAATTTTGGTGATAGTGTAGCTATGTTCATAGAGAATGCTGTACTTCTAAATAACATATTTATGTATTGACATATCACTTGCCCATTGCCATAATAATATAATATTCGAGTTAGCTGGAACAGTGTGCTTCCGTAAGCACTGAGCCAATCAAAGTTTACCAGTGACAAATGAGCAACATTTATTGTTATTCAACTATTTATTAATCTTAGGAATTTTCACCAAGAAACTATTTAAGAAAGCTTCATACACAAAAAACACACAATCTGAAATTCTTGTGACTAAATAATCTGACTATTTTCAGTTTAATCAATTTCCATATGGCTTACGTCTATTTTCTTTGTTTATTAATTTTCAGAATCTGGAGCAGACGATTCCAATCGAAGGTGCGTAGACAGGGGTGGTTTTACGCTCCAAGAAGCCAGAAGTGCCTAGAGTAGACTGAGGTTATATTGTGTTTATAACTAAAAAGAACTTTTGTTCAAGACAGAATAATATTAAGTCCCCAAATTTTGGACTGAAATAGCTTTCTCAGAGACTGAAAGCGAACGCTACACTCATAATCCACTTCTGATATTCTTTTATACCTAATACGAGATTGTTTCTAATTAGTCAAGGGAAAGACAAATTAATTGAATAAGCTTATCTTTGGGGGGGGGAATTGTGTCTGTNTAATATTAAGTCCCCAAATTTTGGACTGAAATAGCTTTCTCAGAGACTGAAAGCGAACGCTACACTCATAATCCACTTCTGATATTCTTTTATACCTAATACGAGATTGTTTCTAATTAGTTAAAGGAAAGAAAAATGAATTGAATAAAATTATCTTGAGCGGGAAATTGTGTCTGTAATCAAACTTTTAATTCAAATAACGCAAAAGCTTTGATCATTCCGACCACACTTCTAGCATAGAGATGCTGGTGCCCCGTAATCTTATGCAACCCTCAGCACTCTACCGCCCACGTACGCGTTAGCATTCCTGTGTTTTTCCGTGTATATTTTTAAACATAGTCACTCATTTTTTGCTGCTCTTTAGTAATAATAAGATTCATTTAAGTTCTATTTTGTTAGATTGCGCAAATCGTTACATCACTGAATATCATCCGAGCACAACTTTACAAAACTCATAAAGCATAAAATAATCCAGAAAATGAATTAAAGATACACCTACTATATGCCGTATCAACACGAAAATAGACGTGTTTCATTCAAGTAGACATAATGGAAGTTATCAGAGATTATCTCAATGACAGAAAACCATTGAATAATAGTGTCCATTTTCAATACTGACTCGTAGGGTGAAAAAAAATGTTTTCTTATTAGTATTCATGTATTACAAATTGCAAGGTAGTGGAAAAGTTTCCAAGCGTCTCATAGAGCTGTGAATGTTAATGATGCATGAAAATAGCATGTTAGAGCTACATAGAACTTTAAACGTTTTAGCTACATAAGATTATTGCTGTGGCAGCAAAAGGTGGTCAAAGTCGCCTCTGTACAGGTTTGGTACGCACGCATACACGTGAACGTACATCAGTTCGGGCGTATATTATCAGATCGCAGCATTTGCTCACGATTGGACGCAAGAGGCTTCGGACCAACAATTGATTTTCGCAGCTTTCATCTATATTTATACCAGACAGTCAAGGGTATTCGAGGACACGATGAGTAATTTTGGTAATCGAAATAGTGTTATCAATTCAAAGATGTAATAAAATGAGTGATGCATATTGTGAAGTAGTATTTTTACCTCCAAACCGTCATTTGAAACAGTCAAATTAACGAATACAAAATGGTTATGTTAACTTTGATTTGTAATATATTTTTGATTTAAATGTTTTTTCCATAAAGCTTAATAAATTGTCCCTCTCCATGATGATCAGTTACGCACTGTGTTAAAATCATTGATGTGCATAGTGGGGTAAGAGAAAAAAATAATACAAGATAAATTCGTTTCGGAATCTCACTCGTTATTCAACATCTTATTCACTGTCTTAAATCCAAACATCACAATCGAGTTGGTGGGTGACTCAATTGAAATTTGATCATCTCATATCTGCACACTCAAAGAGAAAAAAAGGATACTAGAATGGCCTGACCGTTCACGTTAGCGCGCATATCCATTACAACATTCGTTAACCGAATGAATAGACATAGCTGTCTTAACTTTATGCAATATGAAGTAGTTGTAATTCCGCGAATAATATCATGTTGACATATTACAAAACAGTTGGCAGCACACTCCACTGCGGGGGATTTCTGAACTTTCGCCCACCTGCGCGACTCGAGCAGTCGTCGGTGAATCTTCTGCAAATGAGGACGTTCGATACGTCAGGAGTTAACCTTTTCCAGGACAATCCAAACAATAGAACTGAGGGATAGTCTCAAACCCAATCTCTCGCCTGAAGTACACTCAACAATATGCACACTGTTTTGTCGGTGATTAACGTTTAAGCTATATTAAAGTAGTGGATGTTGATTTTTTGCGCTACTTCAAAAGATGGCCTCGTGATTTCGTATAGTTCGGATCTTTCGTAAAAGTAGAATGTTTTATGTCTATGAACTATGTGTACCTTAACATTCCATCCCTTACATTATTTTCCAGCAATTCAGGGATAGATATTTAATTAAAAATTTTAATTAGGTCAGACCCCTTACCGGCATAAATCGTAAAATTCCCTTCTCTCCGTTGAATGTAATGAGAAATCAAGAGATTGGTAACAAAGCCATACTGACATCGGAAAAACAGTAAAAGTGTGTTATTGTGACGACGCAAACCACTGTGTGTAAAAAAATGAAGGACGCCAAATTCATTTGCCACGTGGATAATAATTTCAAGACTCCTCCGAGAAAGAAAAAAGAAAGGTGAACCCTTATTGCGTGACAAATAGACCCAGGTTTCACACGTACACCGTAACAGCCTCAAATCTGAAACTTCCCGCAGTATGACGACGTCATTAGGGGGAAATTCAAAGGCTTAAACAGGTACGAAGAATGGACTGCTTCATTGCTATTTACATGAAGCACCCTAAATGAAGGGTGCTTAAATAATAATGCGTGAAATAATTCGGCATTGATTAGTAGCTTTACCTAAAATTTTATATCAAAGTTTACATGAGTCTTTATAAACTCCTCTTTTGAGTCCCCTTTGCACTGGTATTGACTTCCCTGCTTTAAACCCTGCCTTGCGTTATCGCATAAGTGATATTGAACAATGGGAAAAAGGAAGGACGAACATTAAACAATTGTTTAATATATATCGTAGAAATCCAACTTCGCAGTCAACAATATCTAATTACTTTCGAGAAGCTTAGGTATTCCAATATCTATTCATTAACCCTCCGTTAGTCGCGCGGGGTAGATTTCTACCCCACGCGACCGATTTTATGGTGGTCACCGATATTTTTTGTTTTAATTGCCCCTCACTTTTCAATAGCTGTAGGGACAGATGTGAGAAAGATTTTTACGCAGAAATGTTTAGTTTTAAGTCAAACGTTTTCTGGTGAGCACGCTTTTTCTTGAACGGAGCCGGCTGAGGCTGCGCCAGCATCCCGTGTGCATTTTTCGGAATCAGGCATTTTGATTTAGATTGGATACTTACTTTGGGATATTCTTTTTTATCAAAAACTGCTTTATTGGAGCATTTGCTGAATTTCTCACACCTTGATTCGACTTAGGATTATTATATTATAGCCATCAACTACATTTATCGAGGTGAGTAAAATTCAACTTTTGTATTCATCGGCTCTGTCTTCCCCTATCATTGAGTGCATGAAGTAAATATTGAAAATGAAATTATTTCTAATATTCCAACATCTATTTTCCTATAAAATAGATGTCGATAGAGAAGAGGACTCACATTCATTAGGTCTTCTTTTGGACGAGTCGTCCGACGAAAACTACTCAGAGGAGGAGTCAGAATCTTCGAGTGATACTTCCAATTAATCGGAGCATGTTACCGAAAAAGTTACGGAGGGAAAGAAATTTCCGACACAGATCGAAGATATTCAAGAAATCGAGGAAAATAATTGGCGAGGAAAAGATTCGACAATTTGGAGAAAAAAGGAACCACGCCGAAAAGTAAGAAATCCTGCCTGCAACATAGTGACGCAAACAACATTGATAAGGAAATAATAAATCGTATTGTATTGTATACCAACATTCATATTGATAAAATATCTATCAGTTACACTCGGGAATAAATGGAGATCGAGTGCCTCATTGGTTTTCTAATTTTTGCAGGTGTTTATAGATCAGGTAGACAAAATATTGCAGAGCTGTGGGATCAAAGATGATTACAGATCTTTCATTCTTCTATGAACATTCAAAGGTTTAGATTTCTTTTATTCAACCTAAGGTTTGACGACATCAGTGATAGAGCAGAAATAAGACAGTTTGACAAATTAGCACCAATAACGGAGATGTTTGAATTATCTTTGCGAAACAATCAAAAATGGTATATGATTGGAGAATATGCGACTGTAGATGAAACGCTTGTAAGATTTCGCGGGAGATGTTCTTTCAAGCAGTACTTACCCAGCAAGCCTGCCAAGTATGGCGTAAAAGTATTTGCTCTGGTGGATGCAAGAGTCTTCTACACGTTGTATATGGAAGTTTACTGTGGGCAGCAGCCAGATGGTCCTTTTAGGATGGAAAATACTCCTAGAGAGGTTGTAAAACGGCTTTCTGTGCCTATTCTTTGGACTTGGAGAAATGTCACAGCTAGCAGTTGGTTCTCTAGTGTTCTTCTCACAGAAGAACTTCTTTCGAAAAGGAAAACCTTCGTGGGAACCATTCGGAAAAATAAAAGGTAGTTGCCCGCACAAATGGTAAATACAAAAGGCAGGGAAGAGAAAAGTAGTTTGTTCGGTTTCAGAAACAAAATGACGCTAGTGTCTTATATTCCCAAGAAAATATCCTAATTTCGACGATGCAACATCAAAAGAGCATAGATGAAACAACGGGAGGTGAAAAGAGGCCAGAAATAATTACATTTTCCAATTACACGAAAGGGGGCGTAGACACAGTAGATGAAATGTGTGCCATATATGATGCGGCAAGAAATACGAGATGGCTCTTAGCAATATTTTTTCATTTGCTAACTGCAGCAGGTGTTAATTCCGTCATTATTTTCAATGACGTAAATAAAGAAAATCGAATGAGAAGACGGAGGTTCCTGCGAGAATTATCGCTACAGCGATATGTTTTTCTTACATCCCCTCTAAAGGTAAAATCTGGCCCAGCAACAAATTTACAATAAGTTATTTAAATAACAAATTTCGAGAAAAATTTCATCATATTTGAAGTTATGGAATCGATATTAGGTTTTACTGTTTGGTTTGAAAGTGTTTTTGTTGAATGAATATTAAATATTAAGGAATTCAAAAGGGCGAAGATCTGTATCATCATTTATTGTTTCAATTTAGGTGATATTCTACCGAACTAACGATAACACGAACAGTTACAAAGGANAAAACAATGATTATGGTAACATTCACTTTATTGAACTTTATGATTTAAAATGTTTAATAAATTTTCCTTTCCAAAGATGATCAGTTACACACTGAGTTAAATTCATTGATACCGAATTGCGTCTTATGTACGCGTACCCACGCATACTGAGTCATCAGAGTACCAGATTACCGGAGATAATTCGTTTCGGAATTTCTCTCGCTATCCTATAAATTATTCACTGTCTTAAATCCGAACACCCCATTCGCGTTGGTGGGTGACCCAATTGTAATTTTTTCATCTCATATCTCAACTACAGCTACACACTCAAACAGAAAAGATAGGATAGAAGAACGGTCCGACCGTTCATTTTAGCACGCACATCCTGTAAAAAATTCGTTAACCGAATGCATAGTTATTTCTGGTTTAAATTTATATATATGACGTTATAGTTTCGTGAAGAATATCATGTACGACTTATAACAAGAGTTGGCAGCACAGAGCTCCGCGGTGAATAATTGAACTAGCGTACATCTCCGCGGCTCGAGCAGCGATCTGTGAATCTTCTGCGAAGAGGACGTTCGAATCGTCATGAGTTAACGTATTCTGGGACAGTCGAAAGCCAACCAACTCTTTGATTGCTCAACTCACCGTAACAGCTTAAGATGTACTTCAGTAAATTATATAATTATTCGTTTCTAAAAGAAGTTGTTAGAGTTTACAACTTATTGTATCTTTTCTTCTAAGAAGAAAAAACCTCCGAAGGTATGAAATAGAAAATTTGCCACGCATGAATCATTGTTTAAAAAGGTCCACACCTTAGAGTAATAATTTCAAAATAATGAACGAGGAACATAAATTGTTGAATGAATATTAAATATTAAGGAATTCAAAAGGGCGAAGATCTGTATCATCATTTATTGTTTCAATTTAGGTGATATTCTACCGAACTAACGATAACACGAACAGTTACAAAGGAGGTCTGCTACAGTTGAAGAATTTACACACTACGTTCATTATTATGTATTGCTCAGAGTCACAACGTCATTGGTGTAAAACCTTAAATTCTGCTATTGGTCCTATTTGCGGAGGAACAAGATGGAATCAAAATTACAGAAACACACCAAATTTTGCGGTGAGTAACAATAAATGGAACTCTTTGGATATTTCAAGAAACTTGTTACATAAATCGGTATCAAACGGAAATTGAATAATAGCATATTCCTCACACAACTTTAAAAGACATAAAGTCTCATGTGTGATGTTTGTCAATAGTACTTCTTAAGAAATTATACTGCGAAATGTAAGCAATCCATCCGATTATATCCGGCGTTTTCCACGATCATATTCGATTATACACCTCGTGATTCGCAAAAAAGGACAGCCTAATTTGAGAGATAATAATGGGTAATAGATTTCGGTTCCGAAATAAACTCTTTCCAAAGAAACTGAGCATCACATAGCGCATCTTCGTTTGCGTGAAATATGTTGCATAAGATAAATGGATTCCTTGGACATCCTTAACTGAGAGCGGTGGACGAACATACTGCTATGTTGGACCTTAACCATGAGGGACCAAAAAATAACCAATATTTACATTTAATGAAAATATTTGTCATCCGAACGTATACAATCGGCATGAAGCTGTACCATTAGTCGAAGACTTGGTCGGTTATATGAATTTATAGTTAAATGTAAAAGTAAACAACAAAAGGAAATTAACGATGTAAAGTATCAAAATAAATCTTGCTGTCCAAAGGCGATATATCTGTCTTTTAATTCTCTTTGCAAACTACTCCTTAAATAATACGCCATCTTTAGGTGGAATTTGGCAAGAACCTCACCATGTCCAGTAGCAGTGTATCTAATCCATTCATAACATATCCTCCCTGGGAATGCATTTCTAAGTACATCATTGTTTTTCTTCGCGAATGTAAGTAGCTTGTACTTGTAATGTTACTGACTAGAATATCGTAAATGTACGATTAAGGATTTTCAGTTTCAATTCAGTCCTTAATTTAATTGTAATATGTATTCGTATTTAAATAGTATTAAAGATTACAAGTTTCTTACTTAAATTGGGCGATAGTGTTGTTTTGTTTATAGAGAATGCTGTACTTCTAAACAACATATGTATATATAAACATATCACTTTCCCATTGCCACGAAAATATGACATTCTAAGTAGCTACAATAGGGAGCTTCCGAAAGCACTGAGCCGTAAAAGGCAACCAATGACAAATGAGCAATATTTATTGCTACATAACTACATATTCATCTTAGGAAACTTTCCTGAGGATATATTTAACAAAGCCTCATACACACACATTCTGAGATTTTTTTTAAATTTAATATTTCTACTTATATCACTTTCGGCATGACGTCTGTGTTATATCTCTATCCGAAATTGCAAGGTGGTGGAAAATTTCCTTGGATCTCATGATAAATAGTTCTTAAAGCTATATAGAACAGTAAAAGTTTTAGCTACATAAGATAATTGTATCGGTCAGCAAAACATATTAAAATTCGCCTCAGTACAGGTTTGGTACGTACGCTTACACGTGAACATACATCAGTTCGGAAGTATTTTACTAGCTGAAAACATCGACTCAGAATTGGACGGCGTAGGCTTCGGACCACCAATTGATTTTCCCAGTTTTCATGTATAATTATTCCAGATATTCAGGGTGGTATTCAATGACCCGGTGAGTAATTTTATTAATCGAAATAGTGTTAGCAATTCGAAGATGTAATAAAATCAGTGATCCAAACAGTCTTCTGAAGCTGTAAAATTAACGAAAACACAATGATTGTGGTAACATTCATTTTTAATGTATTTTTGATTTAAAGTGTTTCATTCTTAAGGTTTAATATATTTACCACTCCAAGATGATCAGTTACACACCGAGTTAAAATCAATCATGCCGAATTGCGTCTTATGTTTGCAAACCCGCCAACAGTAAGTCATCAGAGTACAATAATACCAGATTAACGGAGATAATACGTTTCGGAATCTCTCTCGTTATTCAATATCTTATTCACTGTCTTGAATCGAAAAACTTCAATCGAGTTGGTGGGTGACCCAATTGTAATTTGATCTTCTCATATCTTTGCTAAACACTCAAATAGAAAAGATATGATAGTACAATGGCCTGACTGTTCACGTTAGTACGCACATTCATTTAAAAAATTGCTAATCGTATCATAGACATTGCTGGCTTAACTTTATGCAATGAGAAGACGTTATAATTCCGCGAAGAATATCACGTATGGCATATTACAGAACTATTGGCGGAACAGAGCTCTGCGGGGAATATTGAACTTATGCACATATCCGCCACTCAAGAAGTCGTCCGTGATTCCTCAGCGAAAGCTGAAGATCACAAACTGAGATCGTCATGAAATAACATATTCCGGGACATTCGCAAGCCAACCAACTCTTTTGTTACTTAACTCACTATAACTCCTCAAGGTAATTTCGTAAATTATATAATTATTCGTTTCTAAAGGAAGTTGATAACATATCGTAGCTTTTCTTCTAACAGGAAGAAACCTCTGAAGGTATGAAATAGAAAATTTGCCACGCATGAATCATTGTTTAAAAAGGTACACACCTTAGAGTAATAATTTCAAAATAATGAACGAGGAACATAAAGCCATTCGTAAGGACAGTTACTATTCATGCTTCTACCTCATAAATATATATAAATATATATA
>KZ309212.1:99746-126259 GCA_000376725.2 Ladona fulva | reverse complement strand
CCATTTTCAATCCGACGTCGGATGTAGGCCTCTCCAAGCGCTTTCCAATTCTCTCTATTCTGAGCTTCTCTTTGCAATGTTACCCCTAAATACTGAATGATGCCTCTGTTCCATCGGTCCCTTGGTCTTCTTCTTGGTCTCTTCACGTCTCTTGTTATTCAGTTCAGAACTGCTGATGTCCGTTTCTCCTTGCAACATGGCCTGCCCACATCCATTTCAGTGATCATTCCCTATTTCTGGACCGTGTGCAATGTGTGGTATAATTACTTCGATAATCTTCCTTCATCCCATAGCGGAGCAAACTACATGTGAGCATTGTTAAACGTACACCAAGTTATTCACCTACACTTTGGCTTATATTCAGTATATTAAGAGTATCTTGACACCTGTTTATGATTCAGGACTCGGAGAGTGATAAGTGGAGAGAGCTCGTACCTGTTGTCCATGCAAAACTTTTATATAACGTTATAAATTCGATATTATGGTGGTTTTCATGACGTTGTAGCCCAAAATTATTATGAATTGATTTCAATATCATACGAAACCCATTTAAATCAGCTGAAACCCATATTGTAGGATATTCTGTAAGTAAGGAGAATTTTCGTCACAAGACGTGTTTCTTCAATCATTCAATCTCTTAAATTTCTTTCAGTACTTTAGGAATTGATATTTTACTTTATTTATTTTATTAAACTTTAATTAGGTNGGGAGGTATTTTTAATTTTTTACTCTTAAAAAAGCCTTACCTCTATATCCGCGAACATTTAATTTTTTGTTAGATTAAGGTGCGTTCAGCAATTATATCCATTCCCTATTTATGGACCGTGTGCAAAGTGTGGTACAATTACTTCCATAATCTTCTTCATCCCATAGCGGAACAAAATATTCGTGAGCATTGTTGAACGTGCACCAATTTATATACCTACAATTTGGTTTTAATTCATTACATTGAAAGTGTATTGACAAATGTTTATGATATCGCAGTTAAGTGAAGAGGGTTCGTTCCTGTTGTCCATGCATCACTTTTATATAATCATAAAAAGTCGATTTTATGGTGGGTTTTCATGACGTTGTAGCCCGACATAATTACGAATTCATCTCAAAATCATACGAAACCATTTTAAATCAGTTGTAACCCAACCTGTAGGTTATTCTCTAAGGTAGTATTATTTTTTTGGTGTAATTTATTTTATAATTCAGAGCTCTTACCGAAAATGTTTGGAGGATAAGAGGATGTAAAATTTGCCTATGTGTAAGGCAATAGAAGTAAACGAGCTTTAGCAAATAGTGGTTGGGGAAGTAATTAATTATAACATTCCTCAGTGAGATTAGTTTCAAGACTGTTCCTGTATTAATTGACCAAACGGTATACTCCCTTCAGATTATACATATTAGCTGACTTTCTTCTCTTTCTCTCATATCATACATATCTTAGTGGCTTCTTAGTAACACCGTAACAAAAATGACGACCGATCGGGAGGCTGATGTAAAAGCATTAGTAGTGCTGCAAAACAGATAATATAGAATTTTTCATAGAAATTAAGGGTGTTCATAAACGCAATCTCTCGTATGAAGTATAGTTTACTATATGCACTTTGTTTTGTCTGTGATTAACGCTTAAGGCCCATGAGTACAAGGCCTGAAAATCCGTTTGAAGACTGTTGGCAATGACATCGCCATGATTGCATGCGTATAGATAAATATTTCTGTTTTCACCATTGGATGCTTAAAAGATGCTGCTTCACTTCCATATGTTCCTTGTTAGGTTCATGCATGCCATAATGGAGAAATAAATTAGAGAACATACATAGAAATCTATCCAATTCGTTGTAGTGGTACTCGGCAATAATAAGTGATACGAAAATCTTCTGGGACATAATCAAGCAAATAGATCGAAAGAGCTTCGGCCTAGGTTCGAGGCCACCACTTCCCTTCTTCCTCTCCTCAAACACGACCATCATATCGGAGGAAAGGGATTAATAAGAAAGGATTTTTCCTGATGTTCAAAAACGGCTGGTTTAAGCGATATCCAATCCCCTTTAGCTATAATATGGTTGCGGATGCTGGTTTTCTGACGCTCATCCAGAAGATGGCGTTCGCGATTTCGTATGATTCGGATCTATCTATAATAAGAGTATTCCATGTCTCTAAATTAACTATGTGCAAAGCAACATTCCATCCCTGACTTTATTTTCAGTACTCTAGGAATAGGTATTTCACTCAAAAAATTTTAATTAGGTTGGACCCCTTATCTGTATAGATTGCAGTATCATCCTCTCTGATAAACGAGAAGTCGAATCGGGAGATTGGTAACAAAGCGTGACAGCGTAAAAAAAGGTAAAAAGCGGGATAAAAGTGTTTGTAAAAAAACGAAGGACGACGAATGTATATGTCACGTGGTTTAAAATTCCAAGATTTCTTCGGAAAAAACGAAAGATTACATACTAACGCGTGACAAAAACACCCATGTATCATAGGTGCAGCCTAAAAGCCTCAAATCTTAAACTTCCCGCAAAAAGACGACGTATTTTGGCGGAAATTCAAAGGCGTAAATAAGTTTGAAGTATTGACTGCTAGATGGCACTATACTTATAACACCCTAAAATGGAGTTTGGTTGCTGTTTTTGGAAAAGACTGGAAAATAATATCCCCGTTAAATGTAGGTTCGGCGTTGATTGGTAGCGTATCGTAAAATTTGATATCAAAGTATACATGTGTTAGATATGAAGAGGCCAAAATCGATTATACCGATGACACAAAGGCACCAGATTCTTCGAGTCCCTAACTTTCTCTGAGTAGGACGCGAGTCTGTCGTGACATTGCAATCGGTGACCACCGTTTCAGGGATTACTTTGCCTCGCGGAGCATATCTATGACGTAACAGATATATCCCTCCGCATGACGTCACATTACTCACCCCTAACACGGCCATTCTGACAAATCGGCTCGTCCTCGAGCCGCCTTTATTTACATACTCACAGTTATGCTTTGTTTACTCAGAGCACTGCTCATTCACCAGGGTGAAGTCAACCATCGACTTTTCCGTCTAAGATTCACAACTGAAAATGCAAAAAGAATCTCCTGGAAGAGAAATACAATCTATCTCAATCACAGCAATACAGATATCATTTTTCCTGGAAATTCATTCACCAATATGGCATCTCCGGCCAATAGCCAAGTTCAGGGACCCGGGTTTGTTCCGCCACAAAGGCCAGACTCAGGGACCATGGGGTTTAACTTGCTATCCATACACACAATCACATAGCCAAGTTCAGGGACCCGGGTTTGTTCCGCCACAAAGGCCAGACTCAGGGACCATGGGGTTTAACTTGCTATCAATGACAAACATTATATTTTTTTTATGAACTATTTATTTACTATGATCTGGCTCCAAAAGCATCCCAAGATAATCATGTAAACAAGTTTTCATTGCTGTTGATCCATAATTCAATATCCTTACAAAACATACGAATTTCACAAAATCAACCATACAAAGCAATTAATAAACCACAAGAAGGTGTATGGTAAATATAGATGAACGTAAATTATACATATACATACATACATATAAACACATACAACAAAAAAAAAATTTACTTTAGCTCTCCATTCTCTCAACAGATTCAAAACAAAAACACGATGCACTTCCTTTTCTTGATGGGGTCAACACAAAAATAAATATGGTACACAAACAAGGGGTGCCGACCTTTGCCTGGAAAACACAGTCAAATGAATTCAAAACAAAAACAGAAATTATATTCGAACAGGATGTTTACAAGAGACTATTCAAGCAAACACCAACTCAAATTACGCTTCTGAGTTTTCACATTCCTCGGCGGAGTCAAATAGGATTTCGAGGTCGTCGGGAAACCATTCATTTGGCCAAATTCTAATCTGTTCCTTGGCAAAGACATAATCACGGCTCGATTCACCCACTTTAGTAACCTTAAAGCGATCCCCCGTCAACACTTCAGTCACTTTATACGGGCCAGCGTAATGGGTATCTAGTCGTGGTTTACGTCTTGTGTCATTAAAAGCCAGGACGTATGTTCCGACGTTAATAGCTGTCGAATCGCGACGTTTTTCGTCAAAACTTTGCTTCTGCTTGGAAGCATTAGTAGCCAAGGACCTCTCAGCGGCCGCGCGGTCGCGATCCTTATCAGTAGTGGTTACTATCAACGGTTGCGTCGCCGTCAGAATTCCACGGACAGAGGGCAACGTGCCCTCAATCCCCAATAAAAGTCGCAGGGGAGAAAACCCCGTGGACTTTTGACGAGTTGAATTTAAAGTTAGCTGTAATTTCCAAAGGACGCTCGCCCATTCTGACTTTAATTCTACTTCAACCCGAAGAAAGTTCGATATTGTTCGAACGTAACGCTCTACCTGTCCATTTCCCCTTGGAACTCCTGGGGTGATGAAGTGGAGCTCTATGCACCAGGAAGAACACAATTCTGTCAAATGATGGGACCTAAAGTTAGTTCCCGAATCGGCAATGATGCGGTGTGGAGCCCCGAAGATTGAGATAAAGTCTTTAACTCTGCCTACCGTTGCAGCACTAGTCAAGTCTATCAAAGGATAGAGCATACAGAATTTTGTAAAGGAATCAACTAGAATGAGTAGATGCCTGAAGCCTTCCTTAGTTGTTGGCAATGGCCCCATGCAATCAAGATGAACCGTATGAAAGGGTATAGCGACCTTCTCAATCGAATGGAGGAAGCCCTCTTTGGGTCCAACGCGAGCTTTGTATAATTTACATTTCAGACAATGGGACACGTATTTACTCACAAAGTTGCGTAACCGAGGAAACCAAAAATATTTTGAAATAGCTTCGAAAGTTTTTTCTGCCCCAATGTGACAGTATTCGTCATGAAAAAGTCTAAGCAGACCGATTCGACTACCCTTCGGAACATACCATTGAAACACTTCCTCACCGTTTATATGTTCAATGTGGTAGAGCAAGTTGTTTTTTACACAATATTGCTTTGGGTCCAATTCTCCTTTTTCCGATGCCTCAATGAGGGCAGAGGTCTCCTTATCAGCCGCCTGTTCAATTTCCGCCCATGTTTGATGCCTGATGTTATTTATAAGATTAGTTGGAGGCGGATTTCGGCTCAGGAAATCTACGTGCGGCACTGCGCAACCCTTCCGGTATTGTATCTCAAAATCGAAATCTTGAAAATAGACCCACCACCGAGCTACCCGAGGCAGAAGATCACGTTTATTTGCCGTCGCTTTGATCGCATTGCAATCTGTGAAGATTACGAACCTGATGCCCAAAAGATATGGTCTAAAATGCTTTAAGGCGCTAAAGATGGCTAAGGTTTCCAACTCGTATGAATGATAACGGGTCTCGTACTCCAAAGTGCGGCGACTATAGTAAGCCACAACGCGATTTGTTTCCCCATGCTTTTGAAATAATATCGCTCCATATCCGACACTGCTGGCATCCGTATGGAGTTCGGTGGGGAGGGATGGATCATAAATGGCCAATAAAGGTCTCGACGTGAGGATTCCTAGGACGTAATCTCGTGCGGTATCGTGTTTTTCATTCCATTCCCAAGATTGATCCTTCTTGGTGAGCTCTGTTATGCAAGCAGTACGAGCAGCAAAATCTGGGATAAAGCGCCGAAAATAGCTAGCAAGGCCCATAAATTGCCGGACCATCTTCACGTTTTTCGGTTTGGGCGAATCTAACAGAACTTGGACCTTCGAGGGGGACGGTCGTATGCCTTCCCCGGAAATTTCCCGTCCCAAGTACTCTATCCTTTTGACTAAGAATTTACACTTCGCAAAATTTAGGGAAAATCCGGCTCTGCGTAAGGAATCCAGCACCGATTTTAATGCTTGCAAACCAACTTCTATGGAAGATGAAGGGATCAATATGTCGTCCAAATAAACTAAGGCGATAGTACCCTTGAGAGGACCTAAAGCGGTATTAATGGCTCGCTGGAACACGGCGGGGGCATTCGCCAGCCCAAAAGGCATTCTTAAATATTCGTAATGGCCATCAGGAGTTACGAAACCAGTTTTCTCCACTGAATCAGCCTCGATTGGGATTTGGTGGAAGCCCGAAGCCATGTCTAAAGAGGAATAAAATTTACTTTTGGCTAGTGAATCAATCTGATCGTCGATCAAAGGTAGTGGATATTTATCTTTTACTGTAATACGATTTAGCGCCCTGAAATCTACACACATTCTATCTTCTCCATTCTTTTTCTTGACTAGAAGAATAGGGCTGGCAAAAGGAGAACGGCTCTCTTGTATAATTCCACGAGCCAATAGGCCCTTCACTATTTCTTGAACCTTTGCTCTTTCTAATGGAGCGAGACGATAAGGGTTGTAAGATATAATTCTGTCCTCCTTCAGACGAATACTGAGACTACCCGTAGAGACAGGATTTGCGGAGATGCCACCATCCAACATCTCTTTATACTCTCCAAGGATCGAAATCAGCTGCTGGCGAACCACTCCCTCGAGATCGGTAATTAAAGTGGTCGTCCAATCTGGGCCCTCAAGAACGGAGCAATTTCCCTTCCGAACTATCTTCGTTCCAAATTCGTCAGTTACGAAAGCCAAATCGGAGTTCAAAAAAATGTTTCGGCCAACAATAGCATCACAATTTAAATAGGATTTCGGCACTATAAAGTAGTCCAATTCAACCGTAACTTCTTCGAACTCTGTCACCAACGTAGTTTTCCATGAGGAAGTCATGGTAGCCATCCCAATTCCTTTCAAAACATTATAAGCGGGGACCTTATAGCAAGAGATCTTATTGGCTACGTTCTCTGAGAGTAATGAGCAGTCTGCTCCCGAATCCAACAAACACATAACGGATTCTCCCCTTATAACCGCTGCGGAAAACACCAAAGACTTCGGTGAGGTACAAAGATTGACATTTTTATTCAATGAGGTATAACGGTCAACTTTGGCCTTCATCCAACATCTCTCTGGACCGTGACCTGGTCTAAAGCATAGCGAGCACACAGCCCCATTTGTTCCACTGCTTGGAACAAATGCTGGACTCGTGGGCTCGCCAGTTTCTGGACCATTTTGACGCGGCGAAACAAATTGGCGACGGTTGTCTGTGAGATGTCTCCTCTTACCCCAGTCTTTATCGGACAAAGTGCAATTCGTCATTAAATGGCCAAACCGATTACAGCGGTAGCAACGTTTCCAGTTTTTGTCATTTGACTGCATCTCGTTACTTAAACGTTTTCGCTTCGGAAACCGACGGTGTTCATTGCTAGTAGGAGTTCGGTTCAACATATTAAAGTTAGAGAGGACGGAGGAAAGCTCAGCCACGTCCTTGCAGTTAGAATTTAAAACAGTACTGCGAACGACGGGATCTGATATCCCGTGAATAATGATGTCTAATACCTTCTCCACCGGCCAGTTTGCTCTCAGAATTCTGACCTTTTCAAACTTCTCACGGACGTAGTCACCGTAAGAATTACACATCTGACTATTAAAAGTAGCGGCATCAAACAATTTTTTTCCGAAACTACGCTTTCGAGGGAAAGCCATCAACAAATCTGTTTTAAATGCAGCCCAGTTTCGCTCTTCGGGATGCCACTTCTCGTACCATCGCCTGGCGGAGCCAATTAATGAGGATGCAGCTCTTACCGTAGTCTCTCCCTCTGTCCACCCGAATTCCGTTACCAGTTTCTCAATTTCAGCCACCCACTCTTCCAAATCACCTTCCTCGGGGTCGTATTTAGGGATGGCAAGAGGTTCGGAGGGTCCAGCACGAATATCAGGCGCCAGTTGACCCCTCAGGTCGAGAAAAAGGCCCGACAAGTTCTTCATAAACTCCTCCATCTTCGGTTAATCCTATATAGGGCGTTGTTAGGATCCCACTTCTGATGTTAGATATGAAGAGGCCAAAATCGGTAATACCGATGACACAAAGGCACCAGATTCTTCGAGTCCCTAACTTTCTCTGAGTAGGACGCGAGTCTGTCGTGACATTGCAATCGGTGACCACCGTTTCAGGGATTACTTTGCCTCGCGGAGCATATCTATGACGTAACAGATATATCCCTCCGCATGACGTCACATTACTCACCCCTAACACATGCGTCTTTATAAACTTCAACTTTAAGAACCCATTGTACTGGGATTGATTTGCCTAACTTTAACCCCGTCTTTCGTTATCGCATACCTGATATTGAACAACGGGAATAAGAACCGACTGAACAGACGATTTCATTACAATTGCACAATCAAGACTATCTCTCGATTGAAAAATTACTGATATGAAAAATGTCAATTTAAAATAACCAAGAAAGGAACTAATAAGAAACTGACAGTATCCATGAGAGTACAGTTAATTCTTATATTTTAAATGTTCTTTGCGTTTTAACGGGTATCGATATATACATACTGAAATGGAGAATTTGTATGGTGTTTAGCGGTTAAACTATTATATTGTGTGAAATTTATAAAAAGTTAGTTATCAAATAGATGATTCGCACGCATTCATGGTATATTAATATGATTGACCTCAAAGGTAGGTGTTAAGTTGATGATCGTTGTGTGACATAAACATTATCACAGTTTTGAAAGTAACTTTCTCGTCATAGGTCCTTCGTCCGTAATGGAGACGTTTCGATTGTACTCTATTCTGCTCACATTATCGCCGGTGAAGCGCATGTTTTTAAGGGTTCTCTAGGATGAGAATTTTTCTATGATTAAAGCTCTATACATCAAATATATTTCATGCGGAGTCGGTGGATGAAGGACTGATTATAAAACGAGAGCAGCATTCGAGTATTGCCTAGTGCATTCACTCTTCAATTTTTACAAATTTGATTTGTTGCTTTTTATCGGATCTTAGACAAAAAGCACCTGAATATCTTATTCATGGACACTCTTCGTGAAAATTTTCGAAACTAGTTCAAATTCTTCCTCCTCAAAAGTCTCTCTCCAAATAAACCTTACCTCAAGAGCACGTGATTTTTTCCCAAATAGAGTGAATATTACACCTTTTCGAAAACCATGAGAGCAGTAAGGTAATGTCATTCATTTCCACACATCTTCGAGCGCACCCAATATCAATTTGTCAACCTTATTCCGTACCGTAACCGAAGGTCGTCGACGTTTCGCTACATTTCTCTGGTTTCCACACGTCCATGAACTTGGAAGAAATTGCTGCAACATAAGAAATTGTTCCTTATTGGACAGATTTCATGGTTCCATTTTCAAAGTTTCAATTTCCGAATGCTTTCCGTTGGTTCACATTTAGCATTTTATATCTCTGCAAATAAACATAACATCAACGCGATACTTTGTATCCTATAACTAGTTAACACGAAGTGTTCGAATAAAAAGTTCTACTATCCGAATGCTTTCCGTTGGTTTAATATTTGACTGTAAATATTACGAATTTATTAAGACTTCGAAAATAGGGCATTTTCAGTTCACATTTACAAAACAAGACCCTCTCGTAAGTCTTTCCGAAATCCTTTATATAAAAGAACATGCTGTTATCTCTCTAAAGCTGTACACTTGAGTTTTAATCACAGACATACAATTCCTAAAAATTGGTAGGGAATAGTGTTATGATGCTCTATTACAACTTCACATCCATTCTTTCTTCGTTTGTCCTATTGAGATCTATTTTATACAAGTTAAATCACAATAACATAAGGGTATAAATGCAAAATCTGAAGAGAGAAGTTTTTGAAGGTTCTGAAATTACGACCGAAAAATGAGTACAACAGATCACTTCAGAATCCCTCATCCAAAACCTGCTAAGAGCGGAATCACTTAATTACTTACAAAATAGTTAACCACCGTCGTTGAAGCAGAACACCACTAGTGGACTTGCAGATTATATCACACAAGAATTATAAGATATAGCACACAAGAAATGAATTACACACGTTAAATCTTTAGTCGCCGAAGTCTTACGAAACGATCTGGCTTACACTAACCTTAGCTGCCGAATAAAGATTTACCCCTCGCTCTGGAAAAAACTTTGTTCGCATTTTCTCTCGTATGTCCAAAGTCATCTGTAAACACAGATGTGCTTTTTAAGCTCTTAAGTTCAAGTAATCCTTAGAAGAGTGTAAAGTGGTCCTCTTACGTAAGACACGTTGGTAGGGCATGGCCTCACTCCGAATAATACAGTTTAGAAGAAATAAATATACTCGAATAACAGGCCGATACGTGTCAGGAACATAATTTCATAAAGAATTCGATCCTGACGACATAAGACACAACATTAATCAGGAAATAACGAAAATTAAGTGACACAATGTAAAATCAGCAATAGACGTGTATGCTAATGTACAAGATATTGCCATAGCAACGTCATCGCATTCATCCCTATTTTTAGGGATTATATGCCTGCGATGAAAAACCAAGTCTACATTTTTAGAGGGATAACAGAATTCTCTTTTATATAAAGAAAATCGGAAAGAGTTACGAGAGGGTCTTGTTTTGTAAATGTGAACTGAATATGTCCTATTTTAAGCGTCGTAACGAAATTCGTAATATTTACAGTCAAATATTAAACCAACGGAAAGCATTCGGAAATTGAAACTTTTTATTCTTACACTTCGTATTAAGAAGTTATAAGGCACAAAGTATCGCGTTGATGTTATGTTTATTTGCAGAGATATAAAATGCCAAACTTTAATTTTTTCGCGCCACTATTTTTGGGCGGAGGTAACTTCACTTAAATTCCGATTTCTTGGGCCTTATATTCCCGCGATGAAAAACCAGAATCAGGTTTTTAAAGAGATAAAAGCATGCTCTTTCTTATAAAAGTATTTCGAAAATGCTTCGAGAAGGTTTTTTTTCGTAAACGTTAGCTGAATATACCATTTTCGGCGTCGTAACGAAATTCGTAATATGTACAGTTAAATATTAAACCAACGGAAAGCATTCGGAAATTGAAACTTTTTATTCGTACATTTCGTATTAAGAAGTTATAAGGCACAAAGTATCGCGTTGATGTTATGTTTATTTGCAGAGATATAAAATGCTAAACCTGAAATTTTTTTTCGCNTATTTGTTTTCAATTTGATGCCCTAGTATGCAGAGTGATACTAAGCAGTAAGTTAAAAAACAATCATAAGTGAGAAGTAAAAGTCATTGTATGGACTTGAGCAAAAGTTCTTTCTATGAATCTCAGATCAAGAATTAAAAATTATAGAAAATTGATCTGACTCATACCTAATGTTAAGAAGCAAGGAGAGGATCTCTAGCAATTTAAGTAATTTTTACAATACACAGAATTCCCTATCCTATCTATTTTTCTTTAGATAAATTATGCAATTAATGCCTTAGTAATATGTCTTAAATATAAGGAGAGTCAAAGCCAGATGCAGTCCCATTTGTTCTATTTCCACTTATCCATGACTACTTCTGTTCTTGAAACAATGAATGGACACAGAACTTAGTAAACCTGCCTTGCAAATGATATCACAGGTGATTTATTGTGTTAATGCGCAATTTGTTAGTGACAAACCATAGCTCAGTGAATTAAAGCAGAAAGTACTAGAATGGCAACTACGATTAACACTGCTAACTGAATGATAATAACTAAAACCTAAAATATTAAATGTGGATGTCAACTATGCGACGCATTGAAACGTCAACTCCGCATCTACTTCTTCTCATTACGAAATCAGCTTGTCAGACAAATTAAAAATATATCCACCGTTAGGGAGCCATATCCAACACATATTCGCAAATTATCTCTAACAGCATTGCTACTAAACGGCATATCTTTATTGAACCTTATAGCGATGTGAAAGAACGAATGGAACAATTATCGTTGCCTTTAGTCTGAATTCATGTTTAAAAAGGGGAGGCAAAGTTCGATCCTTATTTTGCATTTAAATGTACGACTTTTTGATAATAAGATTAAATCGATCGTTATGAGGCAACATTTTGTTTTGATAAACTTACCTGTAAAATCTGTACCCAAATACGAGCAACTTGAAAAAAATATGAATGACGCATTACGGCTTCCTTGACATAAGCTGTTATTTAAAGCAAGGAATGCGCATTTAATGTGATTGCAAGATCAAGAAGCATCTTTGCCCTTTACTACCCTGCCTACCCTTTGAAATTAATTGAGCTATGTTCATCTGCTTGAAGGTGTTTACTTCAGGATCCTTCACCCAAAATGCCCAAGCCTTTGACAACTTCTTCTGTAAAAAATTTACCCCCCTTGAAAACTGAAAGTAATAAATCTTTTACATGGTATTACTTCAGAAAATTATTATGGCCTTAAGACCAAAATCTACGATAGAGAGGGGTTGGAAATAGCCACAGTGGCATTAGATAGAGAAGACTAACACTAGTTCTAAACCCACACCTTCATACAAACTGATGTAGGTATCATTGGATTCAGATTATGACTACCTTAAGCTAGGCATGATGCCCTATATTGGTTTAAATTTGATACCATAGGATGAGGTGTGATACTAAGCAGTTAGTTTCAAAAAATCAGAAATCTGACAATTCTAAAAACATTACATAGAAACGAAGACTCAACCTAACCTATGAACAGGATAATGCCTTAAAAATCCAGCAGTCAGGACATAAATGTGATACTAATATAAACATGCACAAAACAACTGTATGAAATGATATGTCACTCTTCACTTAATTAAAAAATGAAGGGTACATGAATTGTAATTCATTAAAACAGTAACAAAATACTTCAGTAATTGTCAAGAATACAAGTACACTCATTAAGGAAGCTGCTTGTAATAAAAAATCAAGAGCACGTCATACTAAAGTTGTGCATGAACATTAAATCATTTCATGAAAGTCAATGTGTACATGAGTAAATGAAAAATAATGAGTACTGAACCAACCCTCAATGATGTGCATCATTTGGTAAACTCACTAACATTGTTAGTACAAGAGGTCATCCCTTTGAACCAGGAAGGAATCCCACCATCCTCTTATCATTAACCCTTTAGCTGTAGGACCCTCAGATTCTTCTACATCTGTGTGCGAGAGAAAAGTAACGAGTACTGGAGGCTCAGGAAAGTCCTAGCAGGTAGTTACCCCTTATAATCCGGGTCGACCTTTTTCCTATGGGTGCGGTCAGTGGTTATTGTTTAGAAATTATGGTTGGTATCACATATGATATATTTAATAAGAAATTAGTCTTTANAAACAAATGACTATATCTCAGCAAATATTTCATCAATGGATGTAAAACTTGGTAAATGTTCATAGAAGATATGAAGTTATGTTCACACAAAATTTCATTGAAATCGGAAACCGAAAGAATACAACAAAATTGCCCTTTTCTTTGCTACTTCGTCGGCTCCCGACCCTAACTCCTTAACAATAAAAAACTGCTCGAGTCTTTCTTCGTAGGCTTCCCAATTGTCCTCCCCCGCGATGAACCTCTCCATAAGGTTGGCCATCCTCGTCGCCAATGTATTAATTGCACGCCTATCCTGTTTGAAGCCGGAAGTAAGACTGCCTGCCAGATCCTTAGGGGCAATTTTTGCTTCCTTTTTAATACACAAAAAGGTACATTGTAAATCATGATTATACAATTTAGCTGTAGTCACAGATCTGGTAAAACCACAACAAGATCAAAGAGTATGTCATCATTTATCTTTATTAACACCTTAGATAGAACTTTGATATTACATGCTTTATGGCGTTTACGAATGAGAATCATGGCATTCTTGTTGATTAACAATAAGTTGCAGTTCTTCAGTAGCTTCAAATAACCACAATCATGAGAAGCGTTATGACAGAATCAAACGAAAGATACCATATTCCTTATTTTGTACCGAAAGACAATCGTAACATTTCATTCATCAAGAACGGTTAACCTGGCTACAGGAAACAGTTTTCTGTTATAAATGGTTAACACATTGTTCTTTCATCCAGAACATGCTTGAATTGTAATTATGTGCAATGAGAATTGATAAAAAACTTTAATGAACGAGTATACCATAATATAATTCAACATTTTCCTCCCGCTATATATTTTAAATACTGTGAAATCTCCGCTAAGGGTTTCTAACTCTACCTAAATATTGTATAACAGCGTCTTGTGACAGACAATCAGTTGCTCGAAGCAGCAATATTCACCAAAAATAAACTCATGTTTTTATGGCTTGCCAATGGCGTTCCATCTTACCGATTAACTTCCTTTACTAACGAAGGTTCTTTCCTGTCATTTACGTAGACATTAAATTACTTCATACAGTCAACTGAATAGCGAATGTGCATGACGTACTAGTTTAACAGTTTTAAGAATTATTTTTGAAAACATAAATAGCACATTCAAATACAATCCTAAGTAGCAGTTTCAATCTTCCATTTCATTTAAAGGTATTCCTACTCTAAAATATAACATGAGCAAGCGTTATATTGTACTTGAAAGGAACTTCTTTAATTTAAACCAAATCTGTGCCACAGTTCTATGAGTTACAATATTATTCTTTTCAACTTTGAGCAACAAGACAAAAGGGTCAGACCGGCCACCACCAAGGTTAACTCTAAATCATTTTTTCAAAAGGATTCCTGCAAAATTTCATCGTTTTGGAAAATGATATAATTTATATCCTGAACTAAAACTTTTCCGTGGTGGAAGGACTTGTATATTCCGGCGACCTACAGTGATAAATGACGAGAACTTTGATGGGATGCCCATGTCTGGCTAGCACTGTGACTAAAATGATCGTGCAACGGCTCGAAAAGTATTTCTAAAGATACTTTGGATCATCATTTACAATTGATACGGAAGAATCCTATCTTGACTCCTGACGGCTTAGAAAGTGCGGTACCATGTCTTCCATATTTTTCATTTTTTCCCATTATGGAAAAATTGCTTCGTTATCACCCTAAATATTGTGTCATATGAAAACAGATGCATCGTGTTATTTATATCCGTAAGTCAACAGATTACACATAGAACAAACAGCAATATGTTTCTAAATCACTTTCTCGAAGGGATTCGATTATTAAGTACTATATGGACTCTTTAATGGCAAGATGAGGCATAAGCAGAATGTCATTGAGGGATCTTACATATTGATTATTTTCTTAAACCCCAGACCTCGACCGCTCAAATCACACAAACTATTTTTCTTAACAAGAATAGCAGACAGCTTATTCACTTATTGAAGAGAAGATAACAATAAATTCGGTAGTCTATATTGCTGTGATAGGTATGTGAAAAACGACCGATGATACTCCTATTAACTTTTAAGCTGAGTTTCTTATATTTGCTGGTATATATACCAAATTCCTCACATTTGGAATTTCTCACCGCGAAAGATTAACTGTACTGAATATCTATCATTCAACGTTATGTGTAAAAATTTCAGTAAGTGATGCGATGTGTAACTAGAATATAGTACACGGAAACATCTCTGTCTATTCGTCTGGAGCAATATTTGTCAGCAGATTCATACAACATTTATTACCGGTATCTAAGTATATCATCTATAGCAAAAGATGAATTTAAGCTATGTCCAAGAAATATCTTCTACAGCAATGGGAAACATAGAATCTTCATACTGAAAGTAGAGTTATTTTTAGTCATTCTCATCGCAAAAATACTACTATGATAACTCAGACAGTAATTAGACAATTGCCAGTGATGAGGCCGTATGCGCAAGTCCATCAAGAAAATAAGCGTATAAAGAATCTCCGTAGAACTAAAGAGCAATAAGATGTGAGCGACCATTTTGAAAACATCCGTATACGGAAGAAACTGAGTATTGAAAGCGTTAAATAAGTGATAGCATACGGTTGCATAATATTAAGGGGCCACCAGGTTTTGTATGCTCATTGCGTCGTCGGATAAATCACAGTCTAAGATTTGACGCTTTTACGGTATACGTGTGATACATGGTTATATTTGTCACGCGTTAGTAAGTAATGTTTCGTTCTTCTTTGTCGGAGGGATCTTGGAATTTTTATCCACGTGACAAATGCATTAGGCGTCCTTCATTTTTTTACGCACAGTGGTTTGCGTCGTCAATATTAACCCACATTTACTCTTCTTTACGCTGTCGCTATGGCTTTGTAACTAATATCTTGATTTGTCATTACATTCGTCAGATAGAAGGGAATTCTACGATCTATGCAGGTAAGGTGTCCGACCTAATTAAAATTTTTCAATTGAATGTCTCTTCCTAAAGTGCCGAAAAAAATGTAAGAGATGGAATGTTACAGTACACATAGTTCATTTAAAGACATAAAACATTCTAGTTTTATGAAAGATCCGAACTATACGAAATCACGAACGCCATCTTTTGAAATAGGTAGCACAAAAATCAGCATCCACATTATTATAGCTTAAACTTTAATCACTGACAAAACAGACTGCATATAGTTGGGTATACTTCAAACTAGAGATTGCGTTTTAAAACATCCCTCAGTTCTGTGAAAAATTATATTTTTACTGTTTTGGAGTATTACTATTGCTTTCTTACCAGTCTCTCGATCGGTCCCCATTTTCGTTAACGTGAATGATACTACTATGGAGCCACTAAGAAATGAAAAATATGAGGAAAAGTTAAAAAAAAATATCAGCTAATAAGTATAATCAAAAGAGAAAATGCTGTTTGGTCCATTTAATTTTTTTTAATTGAATACTAGTCTTGAAAGTAATCGGACTGGGGAATACGGGGTTAGAAGTAATTCCTTCTCCAACCACTATTCCCTAAAGCTCGTTTTCTTCCATTCCGTCGCCCATTGCCCACATTCACATCCTTCAAACATTTTCTCTAAAAGCTCAGTATTAAAAAATAAATTACACTTAAAAAAGACTACCATAACTACATGGAACGTTTTCATAATAAAAAACTGTCTCCTGCTCGTCCCCCAGAACCCATCCCTCCCGAAAACAAACCCACCTTGAGACGAAAATTCCCATTACTTAGAGAATATCCTACAATATGGGTTTCAAGTGATTTAAATGGGGTTCGTTTGATTTTGAGATCAATTCCTAATAATGTCAGGCTACAACGTCAAGAAAAAACACCACAAAATCGACTTTTTATGATTATATAAAAGTAATGCATAGACAACAGGAACGAGCTATCTTCACTTAAGTCCTGAATCATAAACAGGTGTCAAGATACCTTCAATGTACTGAATATAAGCCAAAGTGTAGGTAAATAACTTGGTGCACGTCCAATATAAGTAAAATTATTGAATAGATAATAGAATTTAAGTAAATAACCAAAATCTAAAATTACTGGTGCTGACACATTCATGACAATCATCAAATATTGTGAATAGCCAATTTGCGATAGTAATATTTACAAACCTGAATAGGAACCACACCTTTAAAATGCGCATAACTTCGTTAAAAATGGAGATAGTGAAGCTAGATGTTTTTCAGGAGTATAAATCTGTTAATTGGAATATTTCTACGGTTACTTTGGTTATCAATAGGGCTCATCGTCTTAACGANTCAGATTATACATATTAGCTGACTTTCTTCTCTTCTTCTCATATCATATCATTTCTTAGTTGCTCCTTAGTAACACCATAACAAAAATGACGACCGATCGGGAGGCTGATGAAAAAGCATTAGTAGTGCTGCAAAACAGATAATATAGAATTTTTCATAGAAATGATGGGTGTTCTCAAACGAAATTTTCACACGATTTTAAATAACTGACCGGTTTCCACCTTCCAGCCATTGTTGTGCTGAATTATGCAATACAAGTAGCATTATTGAATAGATAATAGACTTTAAGTAAATAACCAAAATCTAAAATTACTGGTGCTGACACATTCATGACAATCACCAAATATTGTGAATAGCCAATTTGCGACAGTAATATTTCCAAACCTGAATAGAAATCACACTTTTAAAATGCGCATAACTTCGTTAAAAATGGAGATAGTGAGGTTAGATGTTTTACGTGCACGCTATGCTATGCTCGGTTATCCTGGATAGTCGAGGGATTCGTTTTCGTCGTCTTAAGGCGATAGGATGCAGCTGAGAGTAATAGAGTTGTAAACCATCTGCTTTTTATTGCTCACTCGAACACCAGAAGTTAGGCGCCTTTGAGTGTTCTGCAAATATTTTTTATAGCATTTGTGAAAAACGCGTAGAACCAAGGGTATGGCAATGTAACCACGAAAGGAAGGCCAAGTAGCGTTCCCTTTCCAGGGAACTTTGTCAGTAGTCAGTTTGCTGTGTTTCTCCGTTAAGGATTGTTCTCGATCTTCTCGTTATGCGTAAAGTTTGGCTTTATAGTGATTTTTCTTGAAGTGAGACGAATTCTCGTGTGCAGTTATACATATATAAATTTAGCCCTTGCATATTTTATCGCAGTTATTTGAAAAGTTCTACAGATAATAATTTCGTACTTAATAGTTGTTCCTGTGATATTTGTGGAAATGGAGAGCCGGAAAAAAGGGAAAATTTTAAGAAGTGGTGAGAGGCAAACAGTTTTATCTGTGTATAAATACTTGCAGAAAAATTTCTCTAATGAAAGTGAAAGGAGTATTGTAGAGAGGACGTGTGAGGCAACAGATATTAGCAGAAATACCTTCTTTAGAATCAAGGAGTGTGCTCAAGGGCAAGTTCGAACCCCACGAAAAGTGCGTAAAACTGGGATTGTGTACACCACCAGCAGGAAAATGAATTATGATGAAGTTGTAAGAAGTGCGATACGACGTCATGTTCATTNCTTGAAGGTGTTTACTTCAGGATCCTTCACCCAAAATGCCCAAGCCTTTGACAACTTCTTCAGATTTCAAAGAATACTTTTTATCCCTCATCCAAATCATGTCAAGTCAGATAAATTTCATGATTTTTCATAGTTAGAGTGCCACATGCAAAACTTTGTTTGAAACCTATCACTAACAGTGTCCCTACTAAATGTTATCTCTAGATTTAACTTGACAGTTAAGTCAAAGAAGGAATGGGATGATTTTGATTGCCTTCAGTCTAAATTCATGATCAAAAAGGGGAAACAAAGCTCAAGGCATATTTTTGCAGAATACAGAAAATGGCATGCAACACTGGAGTACATTAAAATAATCTAAACAAACATGGGAAAACCTTCACACTCTACGACAGATTATTTTAACTACTTCAATCATCAGCAGAGTAACATTCCATCCTCACTCATTATCTCTTTTCCCAGAAAAGTCTGAATACCAAAGTGGGTAATGAGTTCGCTGAAAGCACTACGATAAGAGGTGGAAGCTGAAATGCTAAATGACCTTAGCTTTGGGATAAAAATATCACTCGTTTGAAATATCTTGATGAGGTAAAATCACTGACAAGAAAGGAGATTTGAGATCTCAAACGTTTCAATTCCCTCAAATTAATTACCAGGGGTCCCATCAAACAAACTATTAAAAATTCGATATGCAATATCACTACCTAGTGAACAACTCTCAAGATTATCCAGACCACTTAAAATAGCTCATGCAATGCTAATAAAATACCACTGTGACTATTTCCAACATTAAGTCCTACTTTCATAACATTCTATTGCAAATATTTTTTTATTGTGTATGATTTCACTTCTGAATAGAAGTTGCAACTTCAAATCTCGTAGGTTAATCAATTTCATGGCAATGATATCTAGAGACAAATAACCATACGAATAAACCTAAGCTTCTTCTCATAAATGACTCCCATAATATAGCAATCTTTCTTCCTATTGGGTGATAACATTTAGAGCTGTTATCATTCATAAATTCCGCTTTTACGTACTGTATAGTATACACATTACCTCAGCTAAATTTAAATTATTGACATTGATCCTTGAAACGCATTGACTGCCTTTGGAATCAAGAGAAAAATGGAAGACAATTTGACTATTTTACAAGGGATAAAAGTAAGATTTGAGCATATGATTCAACCTGAGAGGAAATTGTGCATATTTTAAATATNTCAAATCCCAGTTGCTACCAAATATTGGCGAGGGTTCCGTAATTGTTATGGACAATGCTACTTATCACAGTAGGAAACGAGAACAAATCCCCACTTCCTCAAATAATAAATTAGATATGGAAAACTGGTTAAAATCAAAAGATATTGCTTATCCCGAAAGATGTTTGAAGATCGAACTTCTGAGAATTATCAACTCAGTTCGAGAGAAATATACTTCCTACGAGGTTGATCAATAGGCTAAGGAAAGGAATATCGTTGTGTGCCGATCTCCTCCATATCATTGTGAACTTAATGCTATTGAGATGGTATGGAGCCAGTTAAAAAGACATATTGCCTCCAATAATGTCTCTTTTTTAACCAAAGAGATGCCGTCTTTAATCGACAATGCATTTATGCAAATCTCCGAGGAAAACTGGGCCAGCTACGATAGACATACACAAAAGGTTGAGGAGGAAATGTGGAAGGCTGACGAGCTGCAAGATGACGTGGAACCTCTCATTATCAGAATAACGAGTGATAGCAGTTCATCGGGGAACCAAAGTAGCCAGTCTGGAAGCGAGGAAGGATCATCACGGCCAGGTCCATCGAAGACGAATCGACCTACTTTTGAGGGAATCCAAGAGCTCTAAGATTCTGATTAAGTGTTACACGATATACGGTAAGAATATAGTAATTCAATAATTAAATGTTTCAATAACTTATATGAATGCTGAGACAATGAAATAATTCACAAAAATTAAAACGACAAATGACGAAATTGCCATGATACCCCCTTCTCATCCCGTTCAAAATGATTAGATTTTTATGAAGTTTGCTTGTATCTACATTTACGTGCACGTATTATTGCACAATGGTATTACCTAGGTATATAATAGTTCAATGCATGCTGTATATTGTGAATAAAGCCATGAAGGCTTTTTGAATGATAAAGGGCTTTCTGCGAAACGAGTTCCGTGCGGACATATTAGTACGACAGAATACTGAGGAAACTAACAGTAATTCTCAGTTAAGGGAATTNGTGATGCCCTAGTATGCAGAGTGATACTAAGCAGTAAGTTTAAAAACAATCATAAGTGAGAAGTAAAAGCCATTTTATGGACTTGAGCAAAAGTTCTTTCCATGAATCTCAGATCAAGAATTAAAAATTATAGAAAATTTATCTGACTCATACCTAATGTTAAGAGACAAGGAAAGGATCTCTAGCAATTTAAGTAATATTTACAATACTCAGAATGCCCTTTCCTATGTCTTTTTCTTTAGATAAATTATGCAATTAATGCCTTACTTATCTTAAATTTAAGGAGAGTCAAAGCCAGATGCAGTCCCATTTGTTCTATTTCCACTTAACCATGACTACTTCTCTTCTTGAAACAATGAATGGACACAGAACTTAGTAAACCTGCCTTGCAAAAGATATCCCAGGTGATTCATTGTTTCAATGCGCAATTTGTTAGTGATAAACCAAACCTCAGTGAATTAAAGCAGAAAGTACTAGAAAGGGAACTACGATGAACACTGCTAACTAAATGACAATAACTAAAACCTAAGATAATAAATGTGGAAGTCAACTATGTGACGCATTGAAATGTAAACTCCGCAACTACTTCTTCTCATTACGAAATCATCTTGTCAGACAAATTAAAAATATATCCACCGTTAGGGAGCCATATCCAACACATATTCGCAAATTATCTCTAACAGTATTGCTACTAAATGGCATATCTTTATTGAACCTTACAGTGATGTGAAAGAATGAATGGAACAATTATGACTGTCTTTAGTCTGAATTCATGTTTATAAAGGGGAGGCAAAGTTCGATCCCTATTTTGCATTTCAATGTACGACTTTTTGATAATAAAATTAAATCGATCGTTATGAGGCAACATTTCGTTTTGACAAGCTTACCTATAAATTCTGTAAAATGTACCCAAATACGAGCAACTTGAAAAAATATGAATGACGCATTACGGCTTCCTTGACATAAGCTGTTATTTAAAGCAAGGAATGCGCATTTAAGAAATTAAATTTCATAACCCCGAAAGCAATACTTTCTGAGATATTTGATTACGAAAATGACTGTTTTCACGGCTTTTTCGACGTTTATTCGCAATTTTTGGAGCTTCTCCGAACTACTGATAGAGCGTTACTAACTAACTTCACATCTAAAATATACCATATTTCCATATTCTGACCATCCTCTGCTTCTGAAAATGCTGACAATCTTACGGGCGCGAGGAGTGAAACGGCGATGATAGGGTGGAACGGTACATACTATAAGGCCGTATATTGTCCTTTTAAGTATGTACCTTCGGGGGTGGATATTTGGTCACATCGGAGTTGGTAAACACATGTTACTCGGGAAAAAAGATCGGCATTTTTTGGAACGGGAACATTTTAAGGTGGTTAACGAACCACTATCAAATATTTACCAGAATAGTAATGTGTGTTGTAATAGCACCACTCACAAGACACAGCCAGTTCGAAAGGAGGATATGTGAAAAATCTCAAGTTTCGTAACTGTGCAACCTTAAAGAGGTAAATATCTTCTTGGTGTAAAGTACACGACATAAATGTTGCATAATTACTACTAACGAATTCCTTGCCTTCCTTTTAAATCATCAAGCATTTCCACTATATGTGCAGGCATGCTTCCTCTTTTGCAATTTGCTTATTTGGTTTGGTCTGGCGATTTATCCTAAAATAGCTCGATTTATGAATATGCTACATTGTAACGCTTATATATGTAAATTGTCAAATCAATATGTATATATAACGTATCTCGCGTCTATATAAATTAAATGTTGTCTACTTGAAAGTAAGCTTTCCATTTCCTTAAAGGCGTGATATATGATTACTGAAAGTAATAGTAGTAGCGGTATTGTAAAAAGAGTTTCCTCTCTACAGCCTTAACATATCGAAGAAAGTTGGCCCCACAAGGAATTGAACACTGGACCAATTTACTGAGGCGAAAGAGCTACCCACTTGGCAGTCCAGGAGCCCTACTTGTAACAATATTTTCGTTAAGTATTAAATAATAGTTTTAGATTAACTACAATCACAAAAAAAAAACAGCAAAGTAGACATCAAATACAAACTGAATAGAATATTGAAAAAGCCATCAATCCATGCTAGCAGACATGAATAGTTATTCCCAAAAAAATTACTGGTAAGGGGTAGCATAGCATAAGTAAAGTACCTATAAATAAAGCATATTTCATTGTACAGCAAGATGAAAGTCAGAGTAATTGCATAATGGAAATATCATGAAAACAAACAATTACTTCAAGGTTTCACCATTTGCTTACGACAGTAAACTTTCTTCTAATATTTTCTGTGACTTTGAAGGGAATTAACATTCTGAATGACATTTACATTAACCAGATAGGGAAACTCCTTATAAAGACAACTTAAATCTCTATGTACAGCTGTTAGAGATATGATGCAAAAAATTTACATTTGACCATAATTGCCTTTGCACAGTTTCTTTAACTGTAGCGATGAATCATGATACATTTAACACCGACTAGAAATTTTTATGCATTATTGCTGTAAAAGTGTACTTACAAAGGATAACAAAATTCTGACACTTATGAAAGTAGTGAAATCATAAAATGAATCTCAGTTTATAACTTTACAAGAATGATAAAATAAGCCAGAAGCATAGTAAACAATTGAAGCCACACTTCTATTTCTTTTTACATAGTTACTTGCTCACAATATGGAAAATAAATAAATTAATGTAAAGTTCATATCATGCAGCATTGGAAGATCTCATTTAATTTATAATGTAAAACTTCTTCCCATGTACACAAATATATAATGAGTGAGCTTCAGCTGAAAATTGCTCATATTAATGAAGGGTGAATGAATGATGCAAAAAAATTTTCATTGAATCTTCTGGAAAGAAAACAAAATTCATGGAAAAACAAATTACAGAGCTCCATCACACAGCTTGAATCCATGTTAAATGTATGTTACAATATCTTTACATCCCAGCAAAATATAGTGCAACAATTTAGTGAAGTTAAGAAAAAGAAGACACAAAAGTCCTTCAGCTGTTGTGTAGAATTGGAAAAGTAAAAGTCTGTTGTGTAGAATTTTCTTCCTAGCTATCTTCAGCAGATATTGGTCTTCAGAACACAGTCACAAGCCTTCACACATAGAACTCATCACTATGCTTCGTAACAGAGTTCAAGGGGAGGCTCCCTTATGATACTCTTCTTCCTATTTTTTCATTCCAGGTGCAGTCTCCTCACATGTTAGGCAATCAGTATTTTTTTCCAGTATGCTGGAGAAGAAGAAATGGAGATAAATAATTTACTCATAGTCTTGCGGAGAGATAAAATAAATCCTTGGACAAAGGCATTTAAAAGCATTATACATTTTTAATAGAAAACCCTTGCATGGCAGTCATAGATTGAAAAGAAGGAAACATACCATTCTCTCAGTCATCTCCTCAATGTCAGCTTCTGACTACATTGTTTCCACCAGAGATAAAGGTGTAGAAAAAACAGTGTCCTGAGCATATTGATAGCCATTGTGATCAGATAGTTGTTTGATGACTTCAGATAGCACAACTGCCCTGGAGAGCACTAACCTGGACTCAGCATGCAGAAAAACAGAGGTAGAATGTTAGCATTTCATAATCTTCATTAGCTTTATGCAAATTCAAACAGCATACTAATTTACAGAAACTTATTATGGGATATCAGATCATTCAAGCCTTGAATGAGAAGTGTATATAAAGTCTATAAATATGAAATAGAAAAATGAGAAGGGAACTACACCTGTCTCTTTGACAATGTCTGCAAAGAATTCCTGGACTCACCCTTATAACAGATATGTTGCAACAGCATCCTCCATGGCCAAGCACCCTCCATGGTACGTAGCTGGATGACTAAAATCTTAACTAATGTTTCATGGCCAAAGAGTAGCATTATGTATCTCAGAAATATAACTCAGGCTTAATTATTAAATGGTAGAAAACATTTAAAATAATTTGGACATATAATTCAAAGAAATCAAACCATTTCCAAGCTGGAACTTTTACTAAAGTAATTCGAGAATCACATTGGCAACTGAAACCACTGTGTCTTCCAAGGATCAACATTCCACTCTTCATTCTGCAGCCCTCAAGGCCCATATGGAGAAGGCCACAGCTACACCTTCAATTCCTCTCCAGGGAAATGGCCTAGAATCATTTAAAAATAGCTGTTTTCATTGGTTAAAGCCAGGAAAAAAAATAATTTTGTATAATTGAATTCTGTATACTGTGGACCTATGATTCCTGCACACTGTTCACTACATTAACGCACTGGAATATGACTTATATAGTTACTGACAGTTATAATGTAAGACATAATAGGCAGCAAGAAACTGCATTGAGAAAACTCATAAAGAAAGGATGTAAAATTTTTCCACAGACAAGGTTTGGTAGGCATCATAGTAGAGTGCATCTTAATGTAATAAATCGCAAGAGCCAAACTGAAAATTTCTATGATGACATTTCATTGTTGGATCTTTGGATGCCTCTTCCAATTTGGAACTTTTCAGAAATAATCTCACAAGTACTTTGGCAACAATATGGAAAGGACATTGTTAATGTTTTAAATGATACTCAATTGAAGAGTACATTAAATCATGTCTTTTAAAGATGGTGGAGATATAGTAAATTATTCTCAGAAACACTAAATAGTTATTTTGTTTAGAAAACGTGTTTTGAAAGTATCGATTGTGTGTTTTTTCTCAAAAAGTGATCATTGTTGTAGAAAGATTATGTAAAAATTTACATTTCTTTTGATGAATGCCAATAAGTGGGTATAGAGCCAGGTACTTATGCACACAATTTTCTATGCATCTATTTCTCTAATTTCAGAAGCCAGTAAATGCTTAATCATTCATCTGTATGAAAATGCAAATATTGCAAATTTCAATGAACTGACAATTATAGACAATTTATCTCGATGCATGATCCCATCAATTAGGTTCTTCATCAAATGAATATGCCCAACTGAAGGAATAATTATGTTTTAAACCTAGGCATCACATTTATAAATCAGTGAATTAATTCTATGAGTTTTATGACTTATCTCTAACATATATTTTACAACTATTGGGATATTGTGCAAAAATGGCATTTAATCAAGGAAATACAAATAGGATTGAGAAGAGAAAATAAATCATGACAAAGGATTGCAAACATCAATGAACTCTGATGAATATAATTATCATTAGTATAAAATATTTTCAAGGACAGGACTGCTTATGACATTCTACTGATCTTCTATTGCCACTAACTTTGTTCAGTTATATTAAGCTTCTGACTGTAATTCATCATTATCATAAGAAAAAAATAAGGCTATTGCTTTGGAATGAGGATAAAAGGATACATCCTTCTACATCCTGCTCCTCACAATTTAAAGTCCAAGAATACCACTGTGAATAAATTCAATTTATTTAGTTTCTTGGCCTATAAATGATTCAGAGCTCCCAGCAAATCCAAAATCAGTTAAATTATTTAAAGCATGGACAACAGTTATAACAATAGTGTGAATTTTTCAATGGAAATATAACATGTCAGTAACATAGGTTAAATCCTTCTCAGAAACATTCTTTATTCATTCAAAAAGAGCAAGAAAGCATT
>KZ309212.1:73729-90189 GCA_000376725.2 Ladona fulva | reverse complement strand
ATCAATGCCATCTTAATCATTAATTCTTTTAAATATGTCTCAAATTTAAATTAAAATATATTTCAGTAAATAAAATGTAAATATGAAATAGTTTTTTAATTTCGATAACAATTACGAAAGGGGGTGGAGGAAAAATTAAACAGCGGTCACCGTTGCGCATACCCAATGCGCACACCGTTTGGTTTTGTTAAAAAACGTTTAAGTCCCCAGATTGCTTGAAGAATTCATCAGGAGCGGACTTACTCGTACATATTTCCATCGAAAAACCGTTGATGTTTGAATTTTTAAATCGCTACAGATTAGAAACCCGGATAAGTCGGACAGTATTTTAAGGTTAACGTAATCGTTATACATTTACATCGCTTGCCTGGTAAATTTTCGCTAATTTAGAAAAAAAGAAAATATTTTCTTCCGTCAAGATGTCAGTGTTCCACATGGAGGGTCACAATCTTTTGGTAAGTAGGTAATCCAATCTATCATTATCATCACTAAATCAATATTACGTCATTTACGCAGTTTTGTTGTTCGTTCGCGGAGAATGATCAATAATACACTATTCTTGATTCTTTTTGTGTGTGCTGACGTATTTTTATTATCATCAGGTTGATTGTGTACTAGATCGGCTTTTGGAGTTGTTGACATAAAAGATTACCTCCATCCTATTTCATTTGCATTGAGATGCAACTCAGAATTCAGCACAATATCTGCTTCAATCCGATTAAAAAATTATAAGTTTTAAGAATTGCACCCCGAGTCTTGAGCAACTGCCTGATTGACAAATAATATGCTAAGAACCGATAAACTTTAGTGATTACGTACTTTATTTGTAAATATGTTAACTTGAGTTAATCTACAAGATATTTTAGACCATATTAGCGATGGCGGCTGAAGATACTGTCAGTAAGAGAGCGATATTCCAAATAAGTGTCCCGTCAGTTAACCTTGGTGTCATATCGTTCTTTTCTCATTAAATATTTAACATCACCTCAGTATAGATCGATTTTTTAAATGTGATTTAAGGTCGAAACCGAGGCATTAAAGCTAAACCAAAAACTTTTAGAAGGTTATCCTTCGAAATTGTCGACGCTAATGGAAAAAAAGATTCGAAGGGTTTCAAGCTCGGGGAAGTAGCAGAAACGATATTTAGTAAACTCGCTAAGTCGGAGTGGAAACCGTTTCGGCAAATATTGTGTGTCTATGACCTGATTGCAAATAGATTTAGATTTATAAGCCGCCAGTGGCGTATGGCAGGAAGTGTAAATTTGAATTGATGGAATAGGTTGTTTACTCGTTCGTGTATCGAGTTATGTTTATTCCATTGTATTTTTCATGTTGATTGACAGTAATTTAATTGATTTAAAACATCATGGCATATTTCCGGGATTCTGTAAAGATTTTGTAAACGGTACGTGTAACGGAGATTACTGTTTGTATTTCTCGCAACCGCTCGCTCTCATGCGTGACCAAACTCTGGTGCATATATCACTTATAAAATTATTAAATCTTGTTTTCCAGACTTTCGAGTTAAATCACTCCCTTTTCGGTTTTTTAGGAACCTGTGGGTTTCTCGCTTGTGATAGTGAAAGCGTTGGACATCGCAGATGAAGACTTACCGGAGACCCATCCTAGGTTAGTTGAGTGATNAAAGTAATTTTTGTTTCCCGTACGCATTATGTCTTTACATTATCTGGAAATATATCCTATAGCCTCTTACTTAGTTTCTTTATTGTTATAATAAAATGACTCCATGTATTTCGGTCATATATCACGTAGGATTTCAAACGCCGCAACACTTTCACTGGTGTGACCGCTGACATCTTCGGGTCGATACGTTTTTCCTTTCATTTCTTATTTATTTACACTGAAACATTCTTCAAAATACGCCCCTTTATTTTTTCAAAAGTGAACGCTCTGTTTAGTTTCAAGTCAATGTTTCCTTAAACAGTTACGGGTAGTCTTCATGATTAGTAAGGAAATTTCTCAAGGACAATTGGTATTCTATGTCGGTGTTGGTCGACATTTTCGTAAAGATGGTGTTAAATTGGTAGCAGTTACTGCTAAACTCTTTCATAGTAGTCACCTATTTAACGAAATCTGCAAAAGCGAGGTTATTTCCCTTCGTGTTGCTCATGGCCACAGTTGTTGATTATCCATTATGTAACGACTGCGAATGTTCCGGGCTCCGTGCTGCATCTAGCCGAGTATTCTTTGTGACTTCGGACAATTATCACCTCATTCATAGTTAATTAATTGCCAGTTCTGTCACTTAACCGCCGCTACTACCTTCGCAAGTTGTTCTCGTACTTGGTGCAGCACTTTGTCTACGTCTACATTTTATTAATTGTCATAGATATTGTGCTTGGATAAAGAAATAATAATGTACCGTATCNGGACTAACCTCTTTAGCCGAACCCGTCCTTGGTTCGGTAGCCCATGACCATTTCTCACAGTTTTCGGGCGACATAACTGCGCGTCGCTTGCGGGGAACGCCCTAGCCATCATTTTCTCCTTTTCTGTCATATCATCCGAGGTTTTGGCAGGACTTTTTTACGGCCGGATGCCCTTCCTGACACCAACCCTCACCATTTATCCGGGCTTGGGACCGGCACCTAAGTGGGCTAGGTTGTCCACCTCGGTGGCTGGTTTTAATCCCCATTAAAAATATGCATGAAAAATAAACAAAAGACCGGTCAATGTCATATTTACCTTTCGGTGCAACATTTAAGTTTATATATTTGTCCATTAATGTAAAATATGTCGGATCAATGCGATTCATGCCCTTTTTGAGGTGACAACGTAAGGATTGAATTTCCACCTTTACCTTCAGTATGTGTGTGTGTGTGATAGTGTGTCCGTGGAGTGCACTCCAGAGTGAATGGTGAATGACATTTTGCTTGTAATTAATACTTGCACGAATATTTCCTTAACATTACTAGTACTAACCTACATACTAAACTTTGCATGCGTTACATTATTTTATGCTTATGTGTAGATAGTGATCATTAAGTGCTCTGAGTGAAATGTGGAAGGTAGTGGTGGAAGTTCAGTCCAATTCCCTTAATTATTAAATTCCATGAAAATTATTTTCATAGTTTTCCCTCGTCTGTGAGTTATGATCAAAATTCAAGCGAGTTACAAATAATGAATCCTTGCTGATAATAAAATGTTCTCTTTCCTCTTGAGAAATCGAATGTTAACATGTCGGAGTTACAGTAGAAAGCAAGATCAAACTGGCAATTGCAGAGATTGTAGTAGGTGGCACTAAAATTTTAGGATCGGGTCATTCCGTCTAAGCACTCTCAACATAATTTTGAATTACATTGAGGTTTTCATTTCAAAGCTCGGTAACCTCATTATGCATAAGTAATTGGTTAAGAAAATTGAACATTTATTTTACCCTCCTTCCCTCTGATAGAATTCTTTCTTTGTTGCTAGTTAGTCTTTAAAATTGATTATCTCAAGGCATCTACCGAATTCACCTTTTTAATCATCTAAGGTATCAATGCTGGCTTTTCACTGTCTTAGATAGAATCTTAGGGGATGTTCTGTGCACGTTTGCTTATGACATAGAGGATAGGGAAGTAAATATAATCGCGGAACCTTATAAACGTTTTGGTGGGTTAAGGCTTTCAATTATCTGCATAACATGTGCTAAATCGTTGTTTTTTTTCGAATTTTAAAGAATGAGGCGTCGAATGAAAACTTTTTGATTCATAGCATTCCTTAAACATGCTTTGTAATGCAGCCTTTTAGAGCCTTACAACTTTCTCATGGCATCTATCTCCATAGTTAGTCGTTGTTGGTATATTTGAATGGAAAGCAATCACGGGGATGGGTTTGAAACATATTTAAGTCAGCAACGCTTGGGTGACTGAAAATTTCGAAGCTATCATTACCGATTAACTGATCGTTTGTAAAGTAGTCATCTCATTCAAGGGCATGCTTTGGCGTTATGCGGTAATTTTTGTCGTAATCACTTTTCTGGCATCGATGCTCATAGTTAACTCTGCCAACCCTAGAAAGTAGAGTTTGCTTCGATTTGTAATAAATGAATGATGTCACCGGCTCTTTATTTTTCTCCCTAACTTATTCTGCTTCTTAGGAAATCTTAGTAGAAAAGATAAAGTGCTTGATTGTATCTCCCTGCTCTACCCGTTTTTAGTTATCGGTGTGTGCAATGGACAACACTTCGTAATTAGACTGTGATGCTTCCATTTAATCAGGGTAACTTCATGTTTGGCAATGATAAAATAATTGTAAAGTAACAACCTTCCAGAGCTGAATGTATCCCTCGGGCATAAACCTTTAGATTTCTCGAAACACATTATTGCTCACTCTTACCTTCCCACCGTATCGTAAATATATCGTAGGACAGATTGAGTTGCATTCTCGTTTCCTTGGGTATAAATGTTACGTTAACAAACTATGAGACATTTTATTGGCAGATGAAAAGAGTAGGTATGAGTATCAAAAACTTGGTATCCTGGCATTTAGTCACATCTTTTGTAGCAATAGTACATCTTGTGCATAAGGTAGGGGAATTTAATATCGTGAGAGATCCAGCTGCAGGGTGATGTTATATTTTAGTTACGATCGTCTGCAATGCGTGCGAATGAAATTGGAAACTTTTTTTTAATGGGTAAAAACGTCCTTTGAAAATGATGGGATGTTATGTTTGTGAAAAATGGGGTGGAAGTATAAAGTTTGTGATAGTAGAATAATTTTTAAAGGTGCTTAGGCAGCTGAGGCCATTTAATACATATGGGCTTCTTCTTGCTTGGTGAGCTCAATAATTAAATTACCAGTTGGAATTATGCACAGTGGTGATGCAAATGGAGTTTTTTGCCCACGATCAAGGCTTTTGTGTTTTAAATCAGTGTTCAATACAAGGGAGTCTTTCTTTCTTATAATAATTGTAACGAACCTGAGAGAACTGGTATTTTGATCCTGTAAGCTGCACTTTGTGAAAGTCGCTAGTATGGGGAAATGGATTCAGTGAAATTCATGCCGCGTTTGTTTGATGGTGATAATAGCTTTCCAAAATTATGGGCGTCATGGAAAAGCATTAATGGGTGGGAAAAAAAAGCTCAGTACTTCAAAGCAAATCATGCAAATACTCATGCAAATTACGTCTCACAGCAATGTTGGACATTAACTACACAAATTTAGTAATGATAGATTTTTACATGTCATTTATAAATAATCCAAAGTTTTACGAGGATTTCCCTTTTACCCATTTTATTCCTTTTTGAAATTTGTCTGACTTAGGAATTGACTTCTNATTATTAAATCTCAAAAATGACACAATAAGTGGGATTAAAGCGCAAGAAATTTAATTAAACTTTAATATATCAATTCTGAAGTAATTTTTAAGCCTAAATTTGTCTTTCCATCCCCCTCTTTTTGTAGAGACGTAAGACTAACGTAATTCAAGGTTGAAAGCCCCACGAAAACTATTGTCATCCCTGAGAAGGCTCGGGTTCGAGGTTAGGGTCCAATAATAATTTCCCATATAAAATCATGTAAAGATCGCTTTCATGTTTTCAGACTTTGTTTCTTAAGGAAGATTAAGTTAGAAGTTATACCGTACAAAATTGAGACGAGGATCAATTGAAAGAAATTAATAATAGATTCTGATTTTAGTCGTGATAGGTACATACTAAAGATTCTAAAACGCAAAAATCTTGATAAAATAAATGATAAACTTGTTAGACTTTGCTGTAACATGCTACTAATCTCCTTGACGACTACAGTGATTGTTGAATTCGAACTCAGTGCATTGTCCCGTAAAAATAAACTGGGATTATAAGTGAGTTAAGAATTAATAATAGGCACTAATGAGAGATTTTTCACAGAGGAGACAACTTATAATAATGATAATGATTCCAGTATATGCAAAGTACGATTTACAAACGCAGGAAAATACATGTTTACTTTNCTTGGTGAGCTCAATAATTAAATTACCAGTTGGAATTATGCACAGTGGTGATGCAAATGGAGTTTTTTGCCCACGATCAAGGCTTTTGTGTTTTAAATCAGTGTTCAATACAAGGGAGTCTTTCTTTCTTATAATAATTGTAACGAACCTGAGAGAACTGGTATTTTGATCCTGTAAGCTGCACTTTGTGAAAGTCGCTAGTATGGGGAAATGGATTCAGTGAAATTCATGCCGCGTTTGTTTGATGGTGATAATAGCTTTCCAAAATTATGGGCGTCATGGAAAAGCATTAATGGGTGGGAAAAAAAAGCTCAGTACTTCAAAGCAAATCATGCAAATACTCATGCAAATTACGTCTCACAGCAATGTTGGACATTAACTACACAAATTTAGTAATGATAGATTTTTACATGCCATTTATAAATAATCCAAAGTTTTACGAGGATTTCCCTTTTACCCATTTTATTCCTTTTTGAAATTTGTCTGACTTAGGAATTGACTTCTGATAGTAAATTCAGATGACGGTTTAAGGGGAAATTATGCAGATATCTGCCTATGTAGGTGAATGATTTCACAGGCCTGGGCTTTTTTTATTTTTTTAAAGGAGTAACTCGTTTCAATTGCCTTTTATAATGAATTGCAACCTCCTGATTCTGTAACTTCTTTAATTACTATGGAGATGCAAATAATTTCACAGATAAGCTGTTTGGAATCCGAATCCCACCATAATTGTTTTTGATGTAATCTCGCAAGCGGTGCTAAACTTATCATTTGACGTTGCTTCGAAAACCTGTGCCTCTTTAACATATGTGTCCCTTTCATTTGTCAACTTCTGGTAATTAAACGGCACAAATTATCTGGATGCAGACTAACAAGTCGAGTTCAATGAACGAATCCAAAGGTATATCTTTTAGAAATCTGAATCGTTTAGATTGATTTTTCAGTAGAAGTTCTCCTAATTAAATGTTTTCATCAAGTAACTGAAATGTCAGTAATAACGGGAAATCTTGCAGCCTAGAGGAATTTGTAATAATTACACACAAAACATGTAACTTTCCCCGTAAATGTCAGTTGAGTGTATCCTTTTCGTATCCTGTACTACATACATGCATAGGCTCCGAGGGAAGGAATTAATGGGTGGATTAAGGGTTGAATTTATGCAAGGATTCTAAAAATAATGTGATTTTTGAATGAGTTACATGCTTGAAAAGCAGTAAAATCCGTTTGAGATTCTTCCGCTTAAGAAGTTATCCCGATTAGGATACGGTATTTGTTCCGGTCTCTACCAAACGAATTGAATGGTAAAAACCCTCTTTGAAACTCTCTGCTTCCCGCTCAAGACGCGAATTTTTTCCACAGATGCGCCACAACCCGCTTTAAGCGATTCCCCGCATCATTTGATGGACCAATTTTTTTGCGTTATCTGTATCTCCGTTATATATCTCCAATGTCATATCCCATGTTCCGTGTCTTAGGCGGTTCCTATTAACCCTGATGTATCCGATTAACTTATTTCCGGAGAAGTAAAGAAGATATGGCGAAAATAAAAAATCCATCTTTGGTTCAATCAACAATCAGCGCGTCGTTGTTACTCATTTGCTGCACCAAGTACGTAAATATTCCTCCTATGTAAACCGATCAAACAGTAAAATTTACAGTATCAGGCGCGGTGTTGCGGAAATCCATCGGGAAAGATATAAACTAATTGAAAGAATAATGAAAAATTACCTTTCTTTTCCATTTTCCCGTGATGAAATGGAATTTGTAACTAAGTACATAGGACGTTCTCTTTGTGCGGCAAGCATTTTTCAAAAATATGATCTAAGGCGACGAGCATTACATCACCCGGTCTTAACGTAAACACGCTTAAGAAGCGATTTTCTCTGGTTCCCCCGGAAATCGTCTTAAGCGGGTTTTACTGTGTTATGGTATCTGTTCTGTTAGCAACTAATAAGGCACCTGACGTAAATATTGTTTATAATTGCCAAGATTCCTTTATTTGCGAAAAAATGAAAGGAAAGAAAATGATTTGAAGCAGAATTTAATGTAAAAACTTTCTTGTTTTCTAAATTACAGAAGTAAAGGCACCCGTTCAAACAAAACCGGAATAAAGTCAATATTTTGTTTGAAATGTGGTATTTTTGTTCTTTCTGCGGTTGTGTTATTAATTAACCTAAAATCAATCACAGTGTTATTTACGGCATTACCTTCACTCAAAACTGAAACGAATTTGAACAAAATTTATATTTTTATGCTAATGTTGCAACACAGCAAAGTTCTACCACGCCCTTGATGAGTGGNTTCATGACGGTTTGCATCAAGTTTCATATAGAATGTTAAAAAATCCTATGAGGATGACAAAGAAGACGAATTTTATGTTCTTATTGTTGCAATAACCTGGATTTACATTTTCTGAGAATTTTACGTAATGTAAGTTTAAAATAGCGAAATACCCTGTTACAGTAACTGTTCAGCAATAACCATGTATTTTATTTATCCCCATACAGGTATCGCAGAACATTCTTATAGCTGCAAGGAAGGAAATCAAAGGAAAGCCTCTACAAGCGGTAGGTTAAGCAATTACTAAACTTTTGCTTTATACGATACTATAAGGTTTATTCTGTTAAATTTTCTTAATTCCTCAAATCCTTCCTGTAAAATACTAACTAAATAGTTTCACGTAAAGTGCATCAGTTTGTAACAAAAAATATAATACAATTAATGCTAAATCATATTCCCTATATCTGTTCTTCCTTTAAGTGATAGACATTATACTGCATGTGGTAGGGAATACTTCATTTGAATTTGTATTTGAAAAAATCTTGCAGACACTGATACATTTAGAATCCTAAAATCCTCACGTCGTGATACCAATGTTCTATAACCAATCAGGATGATTTTTCCAACTAAATTAAAATGCTAGTAAAATTTTTACATGCAGCATAGTTTTTTTTAAGATTCAATAGCAGCATGGAATGCTTAATGACTCAGTCAGATTGTTTTGGTTATTAGACTTTATTTAAATATTTCTTTGTTTTAATTTATTTTTACCCTTGCATGGATGAAATATGCATTTCTGTATTTGATTTTCTACATTGTCTTCTCTTGTTACTTTTTGCTATACCCTATTGATAAGCCTCCTTTGTGCATATTGCACCTTTTAATGTGTAGTGGTAGAATTTTTATTGCGTTTATATTGATGATGGTGCCCTCTTTTTTTCCAAGTGGTAGGAGATGCTTAGTTTGAAGTCAAATTCATGTCCTTTTCCCGAAACTAATGATTAAATTAGAAAAAAATATGAATAAATACTGGCACGATGTGGACTTCCCACATTAGGATAAACTTTATGTCAGTCATTTAGTGAGCAATCCCTTTTTGAATGCTTCCATCTTTATTTTGTAATCTGTTAGAAATGTAATGATTTCGAATAACCATACCAAGTTTTCCTGGGATGTTGTTTGCAAGATAATGTTGTTAAGATCTAATAAGTCTTATCTAACTTTAAACAATAGAAGTAATGATATTTTTTGAGAAATAATTTGCGCTAAGCTCCATTTAAATTAGGATATGCTTCAGGTATGGGATCACAAGTTATTCATATGCCTTTCTCATTGTCATACAGTAGTCTGTGGGGTAAATCCTGTAATGAGAGTGTAAAATAACCTTCAATAAAGGCTTGCTTAATCTCATTTTGCCAGTGAACATAAGGCGACTAGATTCTGGAGCTTTGCGTCTCTCGTGTAGCGTCTCGCGTTAAGCGCCTTGCGTCTCGTGTCTTACGTTTGCTGTTGCTCTTTCCTCTTATCGCGTCTAGCGTATGGCTTCAACCATCATCGTGCATAGCATGTAGTTATTCGCGTCTAGGGTCGCCCGTCATGCGTCTATCGTGCCGCATTTTCCATCCCGCGTCTAGCGTCCCGCAACTAGCGCCTCGTGGTTAACATCCCTGGTGTAGCGTATAGAATATGCCATTTATTGTTTGACATGTATACTGTTGCATGTAGTGGCTCACGTCTTACGTCTCGCCACAAGCGTCTTAAGTCAAGCAACTAGAAGCAACACGTTCGAAACGAGGATCGTCTGGTATATTTTGTGTAACGTTACGCGTGTCAGTTTAACGTATAGCAATTTACGTCTCGCGTGTAGCATATAGCGTTCACGGCCTGCCACACCCGCTTAGCGTCTACTGTCATTTTACCTGGCGTTCGGGCCTAGCACTCTCGCGTGTACCGTCCCGTATCTTGCGTCTTGTGCGTAGTGTCTCACGTAAACCGTGTCGCGAGTACCGTCTGTTGCCTAGCATCTCTAGCCTAGCGTCTCGAATCTACCGACTTGCGTCTAACATTTCGTGTATATATTCTACCGACTATCGCTGAGCATTTCGTGTATCGCGTCTAGCGTATGGCTTCTGTCATATAGTTTCGAGCGTCTCGCGGTTTTCATCCCGAGTCTAGCATCTAGTGACTCGCGTCCAGCGTCTTAGGTTTAACATCTAGCATCTAGAGACTCCAAATTCGCGTATGGTATAGTTTTGTCGCCATGGGCTTTCTATACAATGGGAAATTATTTACCTACAGCAAAGTAAATGCATATATAGATCTGTTTTCACCCAAGTTAAATTCTCGTAGGTTATATCTTAGGGTATTAAGAATTTGTAGCAACAGTCAATTATCAAGACTGCCTATGGAGCTGGGAGTATCCTTTGGACATGCATTAAACTAAACAACATTCCTAATGCCTGCATGTAGTAGAGGATTTACTTTTAGACGACTTACGCTCCCTTTGCTTTAGATATAAATACGGGGTGTAAATGCAAGGCTCATACCTAAAGTGTAGAATGATTACCCTATTCCATTACCTATGTCTGCATGTAATAGAGGATTGACTTTTAGACAACATACTCTTCCCTTGCTTTCAATATAGTCATGGGGTGTAATTACGATCCTCAAATCATAAGTTTGCAATGACTACCCTATTCCATGTACATGATTCAACAGCGTTCGAATAACTTGTAAGTCTGCATCCAGAAATTCTTGTATCCCATATACTTTTGCATCTCATGTCCATAATTATCGAAAAAGTATAGTTAAAGGATGAAGCTCTTAACTTGCATCGCTTTTAATTTATCAAAATTTCCGATAAAACTAAATTAGCCTTCCTTGCTGAACCGTAGAACATCGTTTTAGTAACTCTTTTTAACTTTTAGATCAAAGTCAGACAAATTTCATAATANACCACGCCCTTGATGAGTGGGGGAGATAGATCGCAATGTCCTATTGGCTCCCTATACGAAGAGATAAGATATTCTTTCTCTCTCTAAAGTGCAAACATCTAGTGAATGGACTATAGCGTCTCGTGGCAGCGTTTACGGTACAGCGCGAAGTTAACCTCGTAAATCGTTTAGCATGCATACTCTTCTATTTAATTGATCAAGTCTAGCGTATCGCTACAAGCTTATTATGTCAAGAACCTAGAGATTCGCAGCGTATAGTGCCAATCGTCTTGCGTCTGGCTCCTTGCTTTGAACGTGTTGCGTCTAGGTGGCGTCTCATCTATTTTGTATAACGTAACGCGTCTCGCGTGTAACGTCTAGCAATAAGCGTCTCAGTGTAACATTTAGCTCGCACGGCTTGCTACTCCCGCGTAGCGTCTACAGTCTTTTGATCTGGCCTTAGGACCCAGCGTATTGTGACTAAGCTCTCGCGTGTAGCTTCCCGTGTCTCGCGTCTCTCCTTCGTCTTTTCCCACGTCTAGCGTCTCACATCTATTTTCCCACGTAAATCGTGTCGTAAGTAGCGTCATTTACCTAGCTTCTCTATGGTAATGTCTTGAATTTACCGAACTTCGTCCAGCGTTTCCTGTCTAGCTTCTACCGTCTAGAGGTAAGCGTATCGTGTATCGCGTGTATTTCTGGGCTTCTATCATCCAGAGTTTCGCGTTTTTACTTTCGAGTAGTGGATCTACAGTCTCTCCTCCAGCCTCTAATGTGCAAGTGTATGGCGACAAGCCTCTCTCGCGTAGCTTTTAACTCGAATTTCGAGTATGGTATATTTATGTCGCCATAGTCTTAATATACAATGGAGAATGAATACCTAGAGGAAAAGAAATGCATCTATAGAACCGAATCCACCAATTTCATATGCCCGTAGATTATCCCCTAGGGTATTAAGAATTTGTAACAACCGGTCTATTATTAGGACTGCCTATGGAGATGTGAATATCGTTTGGACATGCATGATGCTAAATAACATTCCTTATATCTGCATGTAGTAGTGGATTTACTTTTAGACAACTTACTCTCCCCTTGCTTTTGATATAGTTATAGGGTGTGAATGCAAGGCTCAAACCTTAAGTGTCGAATGATTACCCTATTCCCTGTAAATGATTCAACCGAGTTCGAATAACTTGTAAGTCTGCATCCAGAAATGCTTGTGTCTCTTTTACTTTTGCACCTCAAAGTCCATAATTACCCAAAAAGTGTAATTAAAGGACGAAGCTCTTAACTTGTATTTCTTGTGAGCTTTCATCTACTTCGCAGATACTGAAAAGAGTAAATAACATTATTGCTTTCAATTTATCAAACTTTTCGATAAAACTTAATTAGCCTTCCTTGCTGAATCGTAGAAGATGCGTTTTAGTAAATCTTTTTAACTTTTAGATCAATGTCAGACAAATTTCACAATAACAGCGTAGTTGCCAAACGCATTTGAAACTTTAGTAATATTTTAACAGAAAATTTTTCTCCATTCACACTCATGATTCCGTTAAAATTTATTGACAAGTTTCATTTCTGCCACCAGGGAGTCAAGTGATCGACAGTAAAAATGGTAGTAGTAATTAAGTGCTTTGAAGTATATAGGACTTAATATTCAATTTTCTTAAGCCCGAGAAACCTTTATACATTACAGTAAAGATTAAAATTATGCACTGAAGGGACTGAGGGAATTGACTGCAATCCCTATTGCATTACCACTGTGATTAATTCTAACTCGCGATTTGCAAATGAATAGATTTATTGAGATACTGTAGTGGCAAAACTCAGAGATGGCAAAACTAAAACGTTTCGGTTTCTGATACTCATTCTTCTTCTTGGCCGTAAGAAGTACGCATATAAATGTAGGAAGCGGATGGGTTAATAAATTCGTAATGGTTGATCCTCAGTGATCATCCAGTATGGGTAACGAGGTATTATAGAGGGTCGGTTTGAATATTGATTGCCTAAAGGAAGAGAATGCAACTCAGATCTTTTCCGTGAATAATGGCTTAAGTTTGCCTCATTATTTGAACGTATTAAGGGATTCAGATGATAATTTGTGCATTTCAAAATTAGGACGTACAGTCGTATCCTTCATCGTTCATACCACTTTGAGAAAAGAAAGAGCTGGAGGCATTTAAATTTTGAATGAACGCTAAACAATTTAAGACATGGTTTATGTTAAAGTCGTTATTTAGGGTTTTGGTAGAAGTTAACTTAAGATCGCTTTCCATGAACTTAGTTTTTTTCTAATGTAATCGATCCCAATCTTAAGCAGTGCAATTTATCTCACCCTCTTTACCAATAACTTCTGTACAAATCACATTAAATGAGAATAATTAACTTTTGGTTCATATAACGTTCGAGGGGGATATAGTTTAGTAGTGTGAAGGCTTGTTCCCCAAGTAAATGAAGACGTGTTAAGTCAGCATCTATCCATTCCATTAAATAAATCTGTTCCCATTACGTGATGATTTATAAATGATCGGGTTCAGTCATGATTTTTCTCGGAAAGAAATTCAGAATATATGATAGATTTAGAGTATTACCGCTTTGCTGTTTATAGTAGATTAAATTTGCGGCAGGTGCCAGTCTCAGTCTCACCTGTTTGATTTAGCCATTGATTAATTTCGATTTGCCTCACAGGGTAATGTATCGTGGTACTTTAATTAATCCCCATTAAAAATCTTCTTCTTCTTCTTCTTTTTCATCACCTTTTCCCATGCGGTATGGGGTCGGCATTGCTATGTTTTATTTTTCTTTTCCACTTCTCTCTCTCTAGGGCATCCTCCCATTTCCAGCCTTTCTCTTTAAGGTCTTCTGCTATCTTGTCTTTCCATCTCATCTTAGGTCNAATAAAAAAGTTAGTAGTAATTATGTGCCCTGAAGTATTAAGGACTTTATATTCAATTTTCTTAATTTTTTGACACCCCATTTTCCTTATTATTGATGATAGTGTCTAATGGTTAATAGTATCTCATTTCCCCTATCACATATTTGTATTTCCTAAAGAAATAATATTACAGTAAAAGTTAAAATTATACACTGAATGGACAGGGGGAATTAACTGCAATCCCTATGGCATTACCACTGTGATTAATTCTAAAGGAAGGATGGCGTCGTCCCTTCTCCCTCGCCACTGCCTCCTGCAGGAACCGGCTGCCGATGTTGCGGACGCAGGGAGATGGCGACACGGAACTTCTCCGCCTCGAGAGGGCGGAGTAGTAGCCTGTCGCATTGTTTCGTTTGTAAAGGCTTGGATCATTTCCCGAGAGATTGTCCAAGCTGGGAATCTTTTACGCCCGCTCCTGTCGTACCAATCCCGCGATATTCCTTGACCCCGCCCGTATCCTTTTCAGGGGCTCCTCAACCCATCTTTCCACATCGGTCTCGCCCTTCCCCGCAATTCGCCTCTCAGGTGGCTTCGACGTCAGGTTACCGAGGCAGGCAACAGGATACGCCGACCCTCCGTCGCCGAGCTCCTAATCCCCCAAACGACAGTGCCCCCGTTTCTCCTCCCCTGGGGACAGGAGGGCCAACAAGGTGATTCTAAACGAAAGGGGGAGCGAGAAACACGAGTGGGTGGGAGATGTAAGGGGATACACTCTTTTACTTAGTAAAATTACTTAAGAGTAATAACATCTTCTCATGCAGAGTTCGTTGCCTTTTTTAGTAATTTTATCGAATCATATTATCAGAAATTGTTTTGAAGATGTTTTTGTGTATTTTTAAGACAGTTATTAATCAAGTAAAGAACCCAGGCAATCGCTGAAAAAATTCATCGCAATCATTTAATTTCTACGCTCGGATTATAGTTCCATGGCCAGAATAATGACTCCCCAAAGCACGGACGCTTTAAAATCAAGAAAAAGCCTGAGGTATTGAAAATACAGTGGGAGGGGCGGGCCATCGCAGATAAGGCGAATGCAAGAATTCCCACGTTATCTAGCAGCCGTGCTCCTTCTCCTCAATTATCGCACCTCTATATTCCTCGTAAGCCATGCACACGGTGGTCATTAGTCTAGTAAACTATACTGTGCTTGCGATTTCATCGAAACTCAATGATTAATTTTTCAAGGGAACCTTGACTGCTGTGGGAAACGGCCCTCAATGACTCAATCAAGAATTGCTTCTTTAAACTAACCTACAGGATAGTTTTTATGTTAAAATTTGCTTCGTTTCATACACTTTCCATTGATGCATTTCAAATTGCCCACAACAAAATTGGTTACAAATATTCGAGAAAAATCGATGGGTATATCAGCAATTTTTGAGAAAATGCATCAAGAAATAGTCGCCATCCAGTTTTCGTTTTATTCGTGTAGAGAAAGAATTCAAGCGAGAAAGTTTCTAAAAAAACATCGAATTTATTTTTTATGAATGTTTAAATCCATCAAAGTTATTATTAACGCCAAAAAACGAGTATACATTACGGAGTCGGCGCTGAACGCCGGGCACCCTGCTACGATTCCAGTGACCTAAACGCAACAGCGCCGTCAATCCATCTATTATTCTGATGGTATGTAACATACACAGAAAGTATGAATAGAAAAAGTGAAATTCGCTTGTTTGAAAGTCTGATTTTTATATTTGATAGAAACAGACCACCGAAGTAAAAATAGTTTAGGATGCGAGAATTTCTTGTAGAACTATTGCCGTGAAAATGGAAATATTGAAACTGAAGCTCTTTCATTGAAATATATGTCATTATATGTCATAACCTAAATGAACGCATAAAAATATAAAATCTAACTGAATATAAGGAAGCGAGTTAGTGAGTGAAGATAGTACAATTGTTTTGAGAATGAGATAAATAATGCATGCTGAGCTTACGATTTTGTTTCATGTTTGTTGGGAGATTTTACTTGTGCATTTGTATTTCACTAGTCATCCCGCGCATGGTGTATATAACATCTGCAAAAACTTAAGCACAAGTCACTATTTTATATTTTAAGAAACGTATCTTCTCGTAATAAATAATTTTATTGCGTCTCCTTTGAATTATAAAACATTATAAACGATTCATTTATTTACAGATTTTTCCAAAACAATTCATAATCTTCAAGTTCATCGCTATAATATAAATATTTTTCGTGATTGTGATTGTTTCTATTCAAGGAAATATATCTTCTCCCAACAATTTCCTTCACCTGTCCACCAATTTTTATTTTAAACGATTTAAATTTACAATTAAAATCGATTTTGGCAGGCTTGATGTTGTGAAAATCCATATGAAAAGGATGGTATAAATAAAATTACAGTTACTC
>KZ309212.1:51023-62033 GCA_000376725.2 Ladona fulva | reverse complement strand
GTTAGAGTGAATGGGTGAACATGCTGTAACATTATATTTTATTCCATAAATACTATCAAATGGAGAAGGTAAATATTTTTTATCCCGAAGATTAAATATTTCATAAGTATAAAAAAATTATAAAAGTATTCAATAAACGATTAAGTATGCAATTAATAATTTTTTAAACTTTTGGCAACAAATGTTGCCACTGGGCAGATATGGGTTAATCAGAGGGCAATTCTTAACCAGCGTTCCAGAAACCGGCCATTATGGCCGGTTTCCATACTCCATAACCGTGACTGACTAATGCGACATACCTAAAACAGTAGCCTTTAAATACCTTTCAGTAAAAGTTTGGAGAGTGAGAGGGAAGAGAAAGAAACCACCACAGGCGATGATAAAAATATCACTGACGTGTTAAAGTTCCTTTCCAAAGCTTCGGCAAAAATCGAGAGCAGGAATTATGCACGCGGTCACGAACACCGCAGTAGCTAAATATTTCGTCGTATAGAGTCTTAATCAACGCATCGTTATTCAATGGTCTGTTCTGATTGAATAAAGTTAAAAACTTCTCCACATCCCGTCCAATGCTTCGATAATAAACGAATACTGCAGCATAGTTCCCACATACGGTACTTCCCCACCCCTGAAGTCTCACTTTATTCCATTTCCACGAAGTACAGACACGATTCATAAAGTTAATATGTTCCCTCACAAAAGGCGTTATTCCATAACTATCGAAATAATCCCCTTTTCCTTTATCGTCGATAAAAATAGCAATCCAGTGCGTACCACCCCTGGTCGACGGATCGGTTTTTACAATGAATGAAACAGGGTATTCGAATCTCTGCGGTAGTTTACTCCGCGAAATTATCGATTTGTTCTTAAATTACTCGATAGAGCGTTCGTCAGCTGTATCGAGTTCATATTTCTACGATGTTCTGGAACGATATAAAGCGAAAGACAAAGTGTAGATTTATCAATATTAAATTATAATTGTGTTTAACTTTTTGAATAGATTTATACACGTTGCTGTTTTCTCCTTTTATGCAGCGAACGTAGAATTCTTCGTGATAGGACACATTGGATTCGCTCGTCGATGTTCCATCCGAAGGTCGACTTCTGGGCTCCACTCTCCGATGTCAACCCCGCAAGCGTGGCACACAACCGTATCTCCATATCCAGAGTAAAAGAATCCTAATTCAACCATCTCGTACACGTCGATTTTCGAAGTATAGGGAAAGTTTTCGAAAGATTTAAAGCGGAAAGAAGATGATCCGAGTTTAGCTTTACCACATGTCATAAACCATCTCGCTAGCATGATACAATTCTTTTTAGAACATTGATAATGTGATACACGATGTTTGGGAAAGCACCAGCACCAACAATAATCAAACTCGTCGTCGCACTTCAACTTTTTCAAAGACGGACACCCCAAATCGGCTAGATCGTAAACGACTCTTGGGGACAAAAGTTCGCTCAGAAATAAGCACTTTTCACGACCTTTGTCGAAAATCACAGAGCGTTTAGTGTATAATCTGAGTATATACTTTACATCCTGATGATCGGTCTCTCCGTCGTTCCATCCGATCCCGTGATAATTCTCCGTGAGCCAACGATCCTTTTTGTACACGTTCATTTCGTTTACAGAAGTCGGAGCCATTTTTATGGAAGAGTGTACGGCGTTATTGTAAGAGTCGAGGACGTGCGGTAATACATCGATCTATTTGTGAGTCGAATATTTCGTGAAATAACGCCATACTTTTGATTTCAACGTTCTATTCAATATTTCGACAACTGCCGCCTTGATATCTGGGTTATTCGTGTGGTAGAAACCAATTTCTTTAGTCTTGAGTAAGGTTTGAAACGCAGAGTTGATAAATTTTTTCCGCTTGTCTGTTTGCAAATTCACAGGATTCCTTTTAGATTTCGAAAACATTTTGTTAAACGCGGCGATCACTTCTAATGTCGTCTTAGTTTTAATCGGAATGGCCCACGCATATTTACTGAAAACGTCGACGACGGTCAAAACGTAGCCGTATCCATCGTTTTCAGATTTCAAATCTCTCATATCGTTCAAATCGGCCTGCCACAGATCGTCAATGTTATCCACGACGTATCTATTACGCGGGAATTTTCTTCGAATCTGCTTATGAATTGTGTACGACTCCTCAGACTCGAACCATCTAAGTACTTGTTTCTTTGAAATCGCAGGTTTCACTGCTCTCCATAATTTCACCACGCTCGAAAAGGATGCGGGATGGGCTTCTTTAGTTTTTGAACCGATACGGGACCCATCTCGGCGGTTTTCTTGGAATGGTAAAGCGCGGTTTAAACGTTGGCGTAGAATCTGGACGTAGTGGTAAGAAAGATGTTTCCTTGTTTGAGGAAACGTTCTGAATGTGCCTCAAATGATCCGCGTTCCCTATAAATTCGTGAGGTACGTTGAGTTCTGATAGAGAATCGAGAAACGGTACCAACCCCGTCGGAGAAACGTTTTTCCTTTTCCTCATTACATCACCGACGAGATCTATGATGTTCGTTCCGGCCAACTTATTTCCACTTATGCTTATAGCCCTCGTCTGATCCCATTTAATCTTACCGGAAGATATTAATCGTTCCAGTAGTAATTGCGCTTTCTTCTTAAATTTTTTTCGGCACGGAAGTGATAATTTCTGAACGAATACGATCTGTCGCAGAACGAACGTCGTCATCATCATCATGTGTACCGGAACGGTCTTCCATCTAGCCTTCAGACGAAGTGTTGACAGTTGAAAACGTTAGTGTCGCTGGTTTTCTTTCTTCGTCAGAAAAATGTAGAAATCGTTGCAAGCACTGTTTGTATAAGTTCTATCTCTCGTGATCGGATAATTTCGGCATTCGTAAAATCTTTTCCATTTCGCGGTCGAGAATGGAAACCGTCTCCAGCACATCTGTCATCGTCGATGAAGAGTTTTTCATTCGATTAATTGTCTCCTGAGGGAGCAGTACCATATTTTTCGCATGATCCATTATTTCACGAGATTAGAAATCAATCCTGTTACAATGGGTAAAATAAATCCTCCGGACTGTACGATGATTTTCTTTTTCCAGCACCCAGACTTTTCCGTAATCTTCCTTAGAATCTGTTTATGCCGTCCCAATCGTCTTTTCTGCAACGGAGTTAGCTGTACGACTCCATTCAACGCGTTGTCAGCGATTTTGCAGATGATTCTAATTAATCCGGAATCTGCTGCCTCTAATAAAGGTTTACGTAGAGACGGGGCACAACGAGCTAGAAAACATAACGTATCCGAGTGCTTTGACAGCTTGCTCGACATTGCGTTAAATTATTTCGATAAAATAGCGGAAGAGGTTTTATACTCTACTTTTTGGGTACGTAAAAATAATTGAAATCATCGTCTGGGAAAATTTCCGTGCGATAACGATAGATGTCAGGCGTTGATTGCTTCAAGTCGATAAAGAGATACCCGTGTGGTTTCTCAGTCGCGTCGTTGTAAGATTCTTGAATAAATTTAGGATTTTCATGGTGCAATTGCCTCGAAAGATGGAAAATTTGGCTACGATCACGAGGATTTTTAAAGTATACAATGTAATGAGTATTTAATGAAATGTCGCGTGCGCCCTTTCCCTGATGAAAGAGGTTTTGCGTTAGATGAATAACGTTACGATTTCTATGACGAGACCCTCTAGTAAACAGGCCTACGACTCTCCCGTCGGCTTCTTTCATTAAGTAGTCTCTAATAATTAGCGTAGGAGAGTTCGAGTGTGGAAAATCTTTCACATTCGGTAACCCTTCGACAAATTTCACGTCTTTTAAAGTATCGTAAAATGGTTGCCATTCTGAATAACACCACACAACGGATTGAAAATTTACATCGAATAACTTACGAGCAAGAAGTCGACTAACGATGGAAAGAAATATGTAATTGATACACAGAGTTGTGATTCCGTTGAATAAAATTTTTTTTATTANATGAATAAAGCTTTAGTAATTCACCTAAGATAATAGTTTTTTTCTCTGTTATAGTGGGAGCAGAATTCACTTGGTTTAGAATGGCCAGAAACCATGTCTGGAGGTCATCTTGCATGGGGTTTGGGTTTGAGTCATTTATTGGGTTAGGTTTGGGCCACGAAGTAGGGGGGGGAGGAGTGTTAGGGTTGTTATTTGTTAGAGAGGGGAATTGTGAGGGGGAATTTATATTGGGGTTTCTCGGTTTATTTCTGTTTTCAATGGCTTCTTTTGCTTTTAGGAATATTTCACATCCCTTATAGTTCGCCGTATGTTTTTCTTTACATAAATAGCAATTGGGTGGGTCTGTGGGAATTTTTTTACATTCGCGAGATAAATGGGGGCCGCCGCATTTCACTCAATTGGGTTGGAAATTCCAGTAATTTTTCGTGTGCCCGAGCTGCTGACATTTGTAGTATTGAACCGGTAGTTTAGGTTTTACGTAATCTGTGATTCTTATTTTTAGTACTATAAGATGGGTGAGATTAGATAGTTTTTCTTTATTTACGGAGTGATCTAAAGGGAAGAAGTTGAATGCGATGGAAATAATAGAAATCACTTGTGCGACGAACCTTACCAATGAAATTACCTTTCCTAACCCCTCCCCTCTTCTTACCCTCCCTTCCAAGTTAGCCCCTATGTAAGGTCTTGCATTTTTTATGTAACCTCACCTGATGATGGCTGTTCGCCGAAACCGGTAGTGCTTTTAAATATATCTTGTGGAAATCACCAGTCCATTCTTTTACTTAATATGTCTTTCCACGAAGTACGGCCAGATAGAATCGATTTTATTCGTGAAGCTGGCTAGGGAGTTGACGAGGGCAAACGGCAGCGGAGCCATATGTCTCCCTTTGAAACGTGCGGCCGAGGAGTATGTGCTTGGGCACAATAATGGCCGGTTTCTACAAACTCCGACTTAACCTCCGGTCAACTAACAAGAGGTTAATATTTACCCTCCGATTAAATTTTACCCGTTTCTTCAAAGTCTGGGCTGTAATTTAACCTCCGGTTACTTAACTAACGGTTAACGCTCGGATTCCTACTTCCACGCAGTACGATTTCCAGCCATGGCGCTGGCGAGTTACTTTTGAATAGAGAAGAGGGAAAATATAGCATGGGTTCGAAGGGGAAAACCCAGGACGCTTTAAGGAACCATTGCGATTACTGTTTGGAAACGTGCTTCAGTGAATGTTCAGAGTTTTCTCCCCCAGGAGATTGAATTCGAATGTGGGTTCCGTNTACCCGTGTGGTTTCTCAGTCGCGTCGTTGTAAGATTCTTGAATAAATTTAGGATTTTCATGGTGCAATTGCCTCGAAAGATGGAAAATTTGGCTACGATCACGAGGATTTTTAAAGTATACAATGTAATGAGTATTTAATGAAATGTCGCGTGCGCCCTTTCCCTGATGAAAGAGGTTTTGCGTTAGATGAATAACGTTACGATTTCTATGACGAGACCCTCTAGTAAACAGGCCTACGACTCTCCCGTCGGCTTCTTTCATTAAGTAGTCTCTAATAATTAGCGTAGGAGAGTTCGAGTGTGGAAAATCTTTCACATTCGGTAACCCTTCGACAAATTTCACGTCTTTTAAAGTATCGTAAAATGGTTGCCATTCTGAATAACACCACACAACGGATTGAAAATTTACATCGAATAACTTACGAGCAAGAAGTCGACTAACGATGGAAAGAAATATGTAATTGATACACAGAGTTGTGATTCCGTTGAATAAAATTTTTTTTATTATAATAAAGAAATTATATACATACACAAAAGAAAAAATGATAAAATAAAATTAGTCCAGAACGAAGACGGTGAAGCTAGAACCAAGGTTTATCTAGCACAAAGTTCTTGGAATAGTTTCATGAACTTCATACGTCCGATTACTTTCAGATTCGAAGAAAGGGAACTATGGAAACCTTTTGTGGCGAAGACTTTGTCTTCCCACTTACAAACTATCACTATAGGCTACCAGAACATGGATGGCGATAAAGACATAAACGAATGCATAAGACATACATCAGTAGAAGCATTGGAAAATGAAAAGATTCCTGCAAGTTTAAATTACGCATCGTTCGTGGCTGAAATCATTTCAGTACTTTGCACGAATGGTGGAAAGGAATATGTAAATGATGTACTGAGATACATTTGAAAATAAAAAATTTTTATTGCGATAAAATTATTCATTTACATAGAAGAAAACTATTCTAAAGTAATTAGAGGTGGCCCGTGAGGGAATAACATGGACGGTGAATCCGGTGGTTGGCTGTCATATATGAAGTCCTGAGAATCCGGCGGTTGGCCGTCGAACGAATCTACCGTCGTGTCATCGTCGTCGTCCTCCGCAGCCAGCCCTATTACCTCCGGGGGGCCACCGTGAGATGTGGAGGCGACAGGCTCTCCCCTCCTTACTCCTATCACCACCATCGTAGGTTTTCGGTCATCACCGTCATACTCATCCTCCGATACGAATATCCTCCTCCACCTCCTCTTCTCCTACTCTTCCCCGTCCTCCTCCGCTTTTCTCCTCTTTCCTCGCTTTTCCTCCTCCTCCGTCGTCTCCGCTGTCTCTCCGGTCGTCAGCACCTCCGCCGTAGTCTTTTCCTCCCCAGTCACACCATTTGCCTCCTTCTTCGTCGTCTCCGCCGTCTCTCCGGTCGTCAGCACCTCCGCCGTCGTCTTTGCCTCCCCAGCCTTCTGCTCTTCCTACTCCTCTCCTTCCGCCCCCGTGTTCTTAGGCGCTCCCGACGCGGTCGCCCCCTCCAACGTCTACACCACAGTTGCCGCCTCACCGCCTCTTCCTCTTCTGGAAGTATAGAATACGTGTTTTAATACACACATAAATTATGAACGATGCATTGATCTCGATAATTAAATCTCCATCATAACAATCATAAATCGAAGAATCCTTACCCCATTCTCCTAGTCCACCCACGGACTCCAGGAACCGTACCATTACTTCTGCCTCCATCCTGGCTTTAAATTCTTTTACTACAAGAGATAGAGATACATAATAAGTAAATGTATAAACAATAAATAAATAAATAGATAATAAGTAATGTACATAACAATAAACAATATATTTTTGTTTAATTATTAACAAAGTAGATTTCCTTCACACTAGCTTCTTCCAACTTTTCAGCAAGGACTTTATACCGTGAACTTTGCGTACCCTATTCAGTTTCCGATTTTGAAATCAATGACGTGCTTCCAAAATTTTCTCTTTTCCCACGGTTGAATATCGAAACATCCCTCTAAAATTGACCATCTTACAATCCTATTTTCANTTTTTGTATATATATATTTTTTTTTATTTTAATAAAACAAAATTTTTATTCAAATTAAAAACTCAGTGTATTCATTACATAAACCTTACCACTGTTTGTTAATTTTTATTCAACGGAATCACAATTCTGTGTATCAATTACATATTTCTTTCCAGCTTTCGTACAAAGCAAGGAACTGATCTCTGCTATAGTCACATAGTCACATGTGCTCCTGAAATCAAAGCTAATACCATGTTATACATTTTACAAAATAATTGACAATTAACTACAATTAATTGCAATTTTCGGCTGGTTAATGTAAAAATTAAAATTAATTGATTGACAGAATAATAATTGATTGTGAATGCTCCAATTAATTTTTTACAACCCCTGGTCTCCACTCCTCCCTAGCATCAAAAGCGTGTTTCAAAGGTCTTAGAAAGTTCGAGAAACCTTCCCAGGAAGATTTCGCTAAATAAACTCGGGTTTTCAGCGTACTGAAAACTCCAACACTCCACAATGNGATGCATTGATCTCGATAATTAAATCTCCATCATAACAATCATAAATCGAAGAATCCTTACCCCATTCTCCTAGTCCACCCACGGACTCCAGGAACCGTACCATTACTTCTGCCTCCATCCTGGCTTTAAATTCTTTTACTACAAGAGATAGAGATACATAATAAGTAAATGTATAAACAATAAATAAATAAATAGATAATAAGTAATGTACATAACAATAAACAATATATTTTTGTTTAATTATTAACAAAGTAGATTTCCTTCACACTAGCTTCTTCCAACTTTTCAGCAAGGACTTTATACCGTGAACTTTGCGTACCCTATTCAGTTTCCGATTTTGAAATCAATGACGTGCTTCCAAAATTTTCTCTTTTCCCACGGTTGAATATCGAAACATCCCTCTAAAATTGACCATCTTACAATCCTATTTTCAGGTTTCGTTCTACGGCAGAATTTCAAGACTTGATGGAATGACCGACAGGTTGGCGCCCGAAGATTCTCTCACCCACTCTCACTTAGAGGACTCTATTTACTAAACAATGGTGACCGACGGAAGGGAACCGGCGACACGTTATCTCATTGAGAAAATGCACGCCGTGATATTCCCCTGAATTTCTCTTTACCAATTTATTGCAACCCACCGGCAACCATAGAAATGTGTCTCCTATGTATTTGGTCATTGAAAGGACTTTGAGTAAACAAAGCTCACCGACAGAAGGGAAGGATGTTAAGCCTTACCTTATTAAGAAAATCCACGCCATGTTATTTTCCAAAATTTAATTCTTAGATTTTGTTCAAGGGACGCGCGACTCTTTGGCGCCCCCAAACATTCCAACCCTATGCAATTACGCGCAAAACGAGTTAGGGTTCCATTGACCACCATCAACTTAAATGCAGATAAAGTCGAAAAAATTGTACTAGCATGCTGTGCATTACATAATTACTTACGTAGCAAAGGACCTCAATCAGTAGATAACGAAGAGATTAACTGTGTTCCTCTAAAACCAATTGACCTTGAGCATGGCAACAGAGTTGCGCAATATGCCATAGATGTTAGAAACGAATTTGAGGAACATTTTAATGGTTAAAAATATTTTATATACATAAATAATAAATTATTTAAACTGACAACACAATGTCTTGATTTAACTTTTATGGCTAGCTAATAGTTACAAAAATTGTTGCAGCAGTTAACAATCATAACTGGATTCTAAAAATTGAGGAATGAGGTGTATTACTTTTAAGTTACATACAATTAAGAAATATGAAAGTTATACTTAATATATGTAACAGCTTTTAGTAAAGATTTGAAGCGAAGAATACAAGTACAGAATAGAACTAATGCCAAAGTAAATTACAACACTCAAGTAACGTATGACCAATCGACCTGCATAATTATATGATAAATTCAAATCAACGTGAAATTGAGTGTTTTTAACATTTGTTTCAGCAATGAGCTGAAAATAAATGCTGCATCGCTTACTGATGTAAGAAAAACAAAAGTGGCTAAAAACGTAATAACCTAACGATGTGAATAGGCTACAGGACACTATGATTCTTTCATGAAGTAGTTATCTCAACGAAATTTGGATCGTAATGTTAACCAGTTCAAATGTAAGAATTGCTGTTACATCACTTATATCCTGAACTTAGGCACCATTTACCTCATCTTGGCCAGCTACTTTCTCCTTCGGCATGTTCGACATGCCCTCCCTCGGAATAGAAGGCTCCACAAGGAACTTCATCTCATCGTAATACCACAACGTGGGTGTGTACACCTTGAACGTAAAAAAATACGGTTAAATACTCTACTTTTAGTGCTTGAAAATCGCACATAAATAATATATGAGCTGCTACTTCAACTATATTCTTGGATATTTTCCAAGCAAATAAATATTTACGGTCTAAAAGGCCAAAGTACTTACATCATCCACGCCTGCTCAACTGCTCATGGATCGTTTCCGCTTTCCATATTCCGACAGAAACTCTGTTCTTAGATTGCCTATTTTATTTCTCACGTCTTCCTCGGTCACAGAAAGAAAAGGTACCAAACTTTCCACTAAGTCCTTTATTGCTTCCGCACGTGCTAATTTATTCTTATATTTTGGCGACTTCACATCGTAAAGACATTGATGCATTTTCAATGAATCAATCAGATGTGCCACTGCATCCTCAGACCAAATTTTCTGGTAATATTTCTAATTATATTAAGAAAAAAGTCTCGTTCCACTTCAACTGCCGGTACCTCACGAAATCAAGAATCTCACAAGAAGGAAGAACAGGATGTGTCGGATGCTACTACGAAGCTTCTTGTTTTGCACACGAGGGCATGACAAAGCTCACTTCTGATTGGAGATTGGCCAGAGAAAATAGAACATGGATGAAGAGTTCTCGGGTTTCCAGGCGGGTGAGTATATTCATGATGGTCGACGTTTCGGCTTCCTCCATAGAAGCCATCTTCAGGACTGAACGCGGGGTGTTGTCTCCGGCGAAGCCGGATTTAATAATTGACAGTGGCTCCTGGTCGATTTGGACCTTATCCACTGAGTTGTCATAATAAAAGTTATACAAAAAAATTTCATGACTAGGTAGAGGAATGGTAAATGATTAAATTGGTTTCGGTGGTTTGACAAAGATAAAGTTCGCTCTTGGTTAATTAATGTTCTCAAAAGGAAATGGAAAAATCGTCTAAGGAGTCCAAAAACCCGACCCCCTGGGCCCGCTTCAGGACTGAAGTGCCGGTGGTCTAGAAGTTGTGCTTTATATAGTCATATCTGTGTGAGGTGTGGCCAATCCGGAGAGTTTCTGTTACCCCTTCACTTTTTCTGTTGGGGGTTGCTTCCCTTTCACTTACTCCATTGGTAGTGGGTCTGATGGTCTCTCCCACTCCCTTTACTTCATTGGATGGTGCTCCTAGTTCTTCCGGCCAATCCCATTATTTCCCTCCTTTAACCTGCGGATGACGGGTCTCCATGCTTTATGTAGTTTTGCTCCTTCGTCGCGGTTGAAATTCTTCTCTTCTACTTCTATCTGGATGGCTTCTTGGACTATTCTCTCCCTGTATCTCGGAGCGATGCATAATACCTTTGTTTCATCAAACAGGATTTTGTGTCCTTTGTCTAGGGCGTGCTCAGCAATTGCCGACTTCTCGGGCTGCTTTAATCTGACATTTCTCTCGTGCTCCTTGATCCTCGTTTCCACGGTTCGTCCCGTTTCTCCTACATA
>KZ309212.1:35305-50888 GCA_000376725.2 Ladona fulva | reverse complement strand
TAAATAAATATCATAAATAATTAAAATTACTATAAAAGCGCAGAGCTGGGATATTGGTATTTGGGCTTACCATCAGTTGATTGTAGTTTGAAAATATTGCCAAAGAAATCGGAGTGAGTATATTTTAAATTATCAGCTAAACGATGACTAGCCCTTAATAAAAAGTCTTCAATTGGTAAAAGACCATGTGCCTTGTAAATTTCTTTTGCCGGCGTAAGCGGCGAGCAGTTCACTATTTTTTTATTATTCTTTTCTCATATGAGATGATTTTGTTTAAATGCATTTTTGCACAGTAGTGCCATGTCGGACTGGCGTAGACCAGAATGGATCTGACCATGGCGTTGTAGACATTAATTTTAGTTTTACAGTTTATTTTCTTACTTTAAAAAAAACTTCCGAAGTGCATTGAAGGCTTTATCGGCTTTATCTATTGCATAATCGGCGTGAGACCCCCACGACAACCGGCCGTCGAGGACAATGCCGAGGAACTTTTGTTTCTTAACGACGGGAATGCCGACACCCCCCCACCACAGGCACGAGGCATCCTTGTATCCGTATTTTCTCGCGAATACCATTCTCGCGCACTTGGCCGGATTCACCTTGAGCCTCCAGTCGGAAGCCNTTATTTCACAATTCTTTCGTTAAAATTCCTTACATCTTCCTTCATCGCCACTCTGATAGACCTGCATAGCTCGACATATTCGATATTTTCCCTTGGCAAGTCTGCGTGCTTCAGTTGCTTTCGTTGTTTCATCATTTTCCTGGTTCTGTCACTGAACTTCTTATCCTTTGGTCTTTTTGGTGTACTTGCTACTTTTTCTGCCGCTGCCTTCATGACTTCCATGACTTTGGCTTCCAGTTCTTCTTCTTGGAGTGCTGATAACCTATTTCCTAAAGGAACGCCCGCTCTCTGAACTTCCATTCTGGAAATCACACTCCCGACCCGTATACAAAATTTCCTATTAGAAAGAAAAGCAAAGATAATTTTGACTAAACAAGAGTCGAAACCAAGATCTATTAATTTGAATAAAATTCCATTATGCCAGACTTTGTCGAAGGCGGACTGGAAGTCCAGAAAGTAGGCGACCGTTCGGAGGCCTCCATTGAACCCATTAATTATATCCTCGGCAAATCTAACGGCCAAATGCGTCGTGGAGATCCCACGCCGAAAACCTGCCTGGAATTCCGGAATTAAATTATACTTTTGGATGGTCAGCTTCATTCTGGTCAAGATAATTTTCTCCACAACCTTGCCGAGAATAGGAAGTAAGCTAATCGGCCGGTAGTTGTTAACCATGGTTGCATCCTTCTCAGGCTTGGGGATCATAACAATAATAGCCATCCTCCAACTAATTGGGAAATAGCAAAGTTCAAGACATCTATTATAAAGGTTAAGTAAAATGTCAATGGCTATTGATGGAAAGGCTTTAATCATTTTGGCATTTATATTATCAATGCCCGCAGCTTTGTTAACTTTTAGGTCCTTAATTATTTCCCCAAGCTCAGGAAAGGTCACCCGGCAAGGCTGGGAGGCGGGGGCGAATTGGTGGCTCAAGACGGCCCCCTCCACAATGTCCGAAATTTCATGATTATTACATTCAAATGGCGTAAATTGAGTAGCCATATATTTACAAAAAGCCTCGCTTTTGAGATGATCATTATTAATCGGTATATTATCGACGATAAGATTATTATTGTTATCATTATTCCTTTTCCCACTAATTTTTGCAATAGTTCGCCATAATTCCTTTGAATCTTGATTACATTTATTCGCATTTATGATTTTATTAATTCGTTTGATTTTGAACTTTTTAATCTCCTTTTGTACTAGGTTGCGAAGCATTTTATAGCGATCACAGTTAATTTTAGTACGATATTTCTGACTAAACTTTCGAGCCTTGTTACGCTCATTTATTAGATTAAAAATATCTTTTGGTAACCGAACATGATATGGAGGGGCCCGTTTCCTGGCCACCGACCCCTGCATAAATGCCAGTCTGACTAGTCGAGTGAACTCCTCAACCGCTTCGTCGATTTGCGTAGTGTTAGAAATATTATCACAGAGTTTGAAATCGCTAAATAAATTACTTAAAATAGAAGTAAAACTGTTATAATTAAGGGTGCGAGGATTCCTTTCCTGTGTATTTAAAATGTCAATTGGTAAATGAAGAAGTGGTAGATGATCCGAGGCCAAATCGTTCTTTGTTAAAACAATGAGGCGATTTGTTAAAAACGTACTGATAAAAAGTCAATAGAATCACTTAGATGAGGTTGCCCGCTAAGGTGGTGAGTGGGGCTTTCGCTGGCATTTATCGTAAACTTATTCGAATCTAGAAAATTAGCTAGTTTGTTCCCTCGGTAATTTTCTTTTTTACTGCCCCATTTCGGGCTCTTGGCATTGAAATCACCTCCAATGAATGTAAACGTATTGGAAAAGTCTTTCTTAATCTTATTAAAGTCAGCCGCAGCGAAATTTTTATCATTGGGATAATATACCGATATGAAATTCATAGGTCCATTAGGACCTTGGATAACAATCCCAGATGCATTCAATGAATCGAATTTGGGGAGTTTAATTGCTTTGGCTTGTAGGTATTTAGCAACAACTAGAGCGGTGCCTCTATATTTTTGGTCTAAATCATTCCGAAAAATATCGAAACCTGGTATGATAAAATCTGCTTTGTCAGTTAGTTGTGTTTCCGAAATAAGTGCGATACTAATATTGTGTTTAAATAAAAAATGAGTAAATTCCAACGCCTGCCTTAGGATGCCATTGGCATTCCATTGAATAATTTTAATCACTTTTTGGTCGTCAATCGTTTGAAAGAAGGTGCGTGGAATTAATTACATGCGAAATAAAACCGGTTCTCGTCAGTCCCGGCTTAACAATGAGGAGAGCCAAATGGGAGATCCATTTACTCATGATGACCCTCCAGTCATCATCTTCATTACTTAAATTTGTAGCCCCGGAAATCGTAATTTCTTCTTCATTCAGGTTAGACAAGGTCGGTGCATTGTTAATGACCGGCTCCAATTGCTCAGTTCTTTCGCCCTCACCTCTCGCGGCCTCAGCGTAACTACGTACTACTTCACTGTTTGATTCAATAACTTTTTCCCCATTTATTAAAGGCACTTGCAGATTTTCAAGTTTTTTAGTTTTGTTTTGAGCTTTATTTTTAAGGTAGTTTAATTTTTGCTTTAACTTAGCATAGACGGGGCATCCACGATAGCTGGCGGGGTGACCCCCCTTACAATATGCACAAACGGCCGCCTCGACGGCTTCCTTTTTGCAATCCGCGGTCAAGTGGTTTCCACCACACTTGACACAGCGAGGCGGCATATGGCATGCTTTATCCGTATGGCCAAACAACTGGCAGCGATGACACTGAGGAGGGCCCTTAGGAGGACGATGTTTTTCTATTCTTATTTTTAGACCGCAAACGTATCGGACTGCCAAAAAGTCTATAGAAGGAGTGCTATCATGCAATTCGACTAGAAATAGTGGGAGAGCCCTCGGGGGAACCGATTTAAGGTCTTTGTTTAATTCTTATTGTCTAAACGTTGGTTTCGTCGTTTGTAATTGAGTAATCTTACTAGTTTGTACCCCTTGCTCCTCCAACGACTCTTTGATTTCCTCCGTTCCGAGGTTAATTGGAAGGTCTCGAATTACGAATAATCTTTTTTTTCACTTGCTAACCGGTAAGTAAAAAAGTCTACTTTTTGCTGGGATAACAAGTTTTTAACGAGAAAGAAATCGGCGATCGTTTGACATTTTACTATCGTTCTGCGGCCCGCCAGACGGACTACGGGCGGGAAGGCACAGTTCCGTTTCATGTTCTTGTATAACAGTGCCCAATTTTTAACACTGTCAAGATAAATATTGGGGATTTTATTAGGATTTTTCCTAATCCCTTCTCTGGGATCTACCGGAGAAAAAACATCGCCCGCCTCGTCAGTCGCAATCGACGAGAATCGATTTCTTATTTCCACTATATCTTTTGAATTCGCCGAAATCCTCGGAGAGGTGGATACACCTGCCCCACGCCTCCCCCTCTTACTTTGGACCGAAGTCCATTCCATATTAGAGTCGGAGCTTTCTCCTTGCATGTTTTGCAAATTCAAATCCACCCCAGGTCCCTTGACGCTCCTAATGCTGTCCCGGGGAGAGGGGTTGTTCTTCGCTTGTGTAATGCTGCTTTGATTTGCATCTCAGCTAGCATCAAAGCGTAAAGAATTTTCGTTATCAAGCCCGCTAAGGGCCCCCCTCTTAACAGTTTTCGAGGTTAGGTCCCCGCGGCTCGAATTTTTCCTTTTTGAAGAAGCATTTTTCGACTCAAATGAGTTGGCTATGTTAGGAGAGGGTGAGGGATGGAGAGGGGCCTTATCGACCTTTCGCCCTGTTTATTAAAATTGATTTTGGGATTGCATAAATCATCTATAACCGGCATAGAATTAATAGCAGTGTTATTAGAATTAGAATTCGTAGTGATCGCTAATTCGGTTTGATCTTTAATGGGGCTAACCACCTCAATTATGCCACCGCCGCCAGCCACGCATGAAGTAGGAGTTTTCCCATTCGAAGGGGGGTCACCAACAGTAGCAGTAAAAGTTGGATTTTTCTTAAGTTTAGTCACGTCTTTCAGTGCCTCGGTAAGGTAAAAAAGGGCCTCTTTGGAGGGCTCGCGGCCGGTGCTGAGAGACCGGTATCTACGAGATTTCCGCGATATATTATTAATTAAATTTGACTCCTCGCTCATTGCTGCCAGGACCGATTTAACTTCCATTGAGACAAATCCGAGAACCAGATAAAAACCAGAGATAAATATATAATAAAACACACCAACAATAAAAGCGAAAAGTAAAAGACAAAATTAACCTAAGAATAAATAATAAAGATAAAAGAGTATAATAAAAGACCAAAAAATTATAAAAATTAGAGTAATAAGTTAAATAATTAGTTAAAATAGCAATAGGGCACAGACTAAAAATATGATAAAAGGAATCAACTGGGGCTACCGACGCCCCAGAAATAAAATTGACTTTAACTCCCCAACAAAACACAGAAATAAATTTACAAGACCATCTAAAATATTGGGCAAAGACTGAAGGTCTTTGGTCCCGGATCACCATCGGCCCAAAGGGTCCGATTTGAAATTTAATACTCCAATTAAAAATATTTACTGCAGTTAGCTAGCAATTATTATTAACAGAATAGTCATGAAAAAGAATAGAAATGAAATGTGGCCCAAAAAAACGGCCTTTTCTTTTTACTTTAAACTTGCTACCTGGTAGCGAGTGGTTTTCCGAACAGGAAAAGAACCTCAGCATCGAAACCGACTGAAAGCTACTACGTATACTATATAACTTCTGGGGCAGTTTTTCGGTCACATTGGCGTAGGTAAACACGAATTTCTAGGGAAGAATTGCGAAAAATCGGCATTTTCAGGAACGGAAGGCTATTCTGGTTACTGTAGGACGATAAAAAAGAAGGGGAAAAAAACTTCCGTTAATTTTCTTTTCTTTCACTATTTCTTTAGATTTTTCACATTTTTTCTCCTGTTTGTTACTATGGAACAACGGTGTTTATGATCAATTGTAGCAATAATTGTCAGTACGAAATGTAAACAGCAATGAAAAATAACATCTCACTGACAATATTTGTTAAATTAGTTAGTTTTCACTTTTTTAACTAAAAATGTCATTATTTCTGTTTAATATTTTGGACATTCCATGTTATTTAGGTCTCTGTTGTCTTTTTTTTGAATCTAGGGTTTGGGTTGGCTTTGTCTGGGTAGGGTTGGGTTGTGTGGCTTCCTTTGGTTTTTTAATCAACTATTTCTTCAATTCTTTATTATATTTTGGCGTGTACATGGTTTTTGGTCTCTATCTATATTTAGATTTTTCACATTCTTTCTCCTGTTTGTCACTATGGAACAACGGTGTTTATGCTCAATTGTTGCAATAATAGTCAGTACGAAATGTCAACAGCAATGAAAAATAACATCTCACTGACAGTTTCTTAAAAATTAGTTAGTTTTCGTTTTTAACCAAAATGTCTTCACATCTGTTTAATATTTTGGGTATTCCCTGTTATTTTAGGTCTATACCGCCTTTTTTAAATCTGTGATTTGGGTTTGCTTTAGCTGGGTAGTGTTGGGTTGGGTTTTATTTTTAATGGGTTCCTTTGGTTTTTTAAACAACAATCTCTTCATTTCTCTATTATATTTTACACAACCCCTGTTAATGCCGAAAGGCGACTTTCAGGGTATTTATGTAGATGTATGATTTCCTTATTTCTTGTCTTTCAGGACACTCTTGGGCAGCTGCGATATATCAATGCATCGCAGCCTTGGATGGTTAGCGGGGAGATAGAAAATAAATTATGAAAATTTCTGTTGTACAATTTGTTACTATCGGTAATATCGTAATTATAAATGACACAGGGTCTTCTTAAAGCAATGGAAACGGAAATTCCAAAAAGCGATGGAAATAGCAGAAACGATGTGGAAATCTATGCCGAAGGAATAAAATAGGAATACAGAAATGTATGAAGATCAGTGAAATGCCGTGAAAAATTGTATTCCCGATAAAAGTGTATTCTTTGTCGTTCCCTTGATACTTAGATCTCTCTTACGAGTCGTTAGCTTAAGGTTAGACGACATACAGTGAGCTATACCTTTTTACATCGGAAGGAATATGTCGAATGTATGTACTCCAATTCCTATTTTTGCGGAACTAGGAATCGTTTCCATTTAATTTTACGGTACTTGAAACTTTTTCCACTCTTACACAATGATAATTGATCACGCCCTTGTATCCACTTTGATAAAACTAAATTCAAATAGAGGTTGCTGTTTTTTTCAGCAACGGCTACTTGAGAAAGAGACTGAATAGATGTTGATTTGCAGTGACTATGCTACTCCTCTACTTGGGCTAGTAAGATTAGATCGTGAAAAAATTGGCAATTTGGCAATGGCAACAATCTGGCAATGCCGCAGGACCACCCGCCTGCAATAAAATGGTCGGTCGCTTTCTTTCTCTCGTCTATGTGTTATGGGCGAAGACCACCCGTGCTTGTTTATGTGTATCGGTCAGCATATCCTTCACAGCCGCGCGTCTGGCTTCAAGCACAGAGAATCGGAGTCTCCGTCGTACTTTTTGGGGACTTATGGAAAGCCTAACAGCACACCTTACCTCCTCAGCAGTTCAGAAAGTATTCTGTCGAACATAATCTGCAATACGACTACCCTCTTCCTCAGTCGTCACATTGTGACTCCTAGAGCCCACCTTCCGGTCGACGTTTAGGCATTCCTCCCATTTCTTCTTTAAAGTCACTATTGTAGAGTGGGTGAAATCAAATACCCGCGATATTCCACAAACCCTTATATTTGCCGCAAGCATTCCTACCACTTGTTTACGACGCCTTGGGGTCATTTAAGGCTTTGCAAAGATACGTGCACTATCAGTGAGGCCTCGGAAAAGTGATTCTGAAATTATGGATTGTCGTTTAGGCCCGGAAGATGTTGGAGGCGGAGCTCCATTCCTCGAATGGAAATCACGAGAGAGTGCCGCCATACAAGTTTTGTGTTATCATTTGCTATCGGATGTCTCAAGGGATTGCAAAAGGTCTGCTGTTTAAATTAAGCCGCTCCGCCATTTAAATAAAATCCGCACCCATTCCTTCTAGAGTTCAATGCGGCGTCTTTTCAGTTTCTGGTGCAGTCCTTTGAGATGAGAATCACCCTATCGGCTGCTATTCAGGAGATGCAGGTCAAAGGACGAAGTGGATGCAGGATTTGCTTAGGGACCAGATGGTGCTTTCCTGCCATTCATTTGAGCCTTTCCTCTCCTTTGTCTAATGTCCTTGCAGTCGCTGCAGGAGGCGAGGCGAGGACTTTGGAAGGATCATCGCAGAGGGCGCAGAAGGTGCAATTAAGAAAAGGACGCTGTAAAGCTGGATTTTCTAAAACTGGACAGAAAGGACAAAATTGGGAATGCCGTATGAAATTTCTCGGACATTCCAATGCATGAAAGCAATACCAATTTAATTTATGATGTGGTTACGTTGCGATGCATGATCATGGGAGTAAAACTCTTCATAGCAACATTTCACCACAAATTTAATGCAGCGACAAGTTTTTCTAGAGAGCTAGGCGTCATCAGGTTAAGTTATAATTATATTTAATGTCCATTGATATGTATAGGGAAATCTGGGAAATGGAAGTGCGCAAAGGTTTACTGGGAGGGGATGAGGGATTGAGAAGGGGAGAGAGGTTGAGAAAAATGTGTTAATTGGCCAGTATCAAATATTCCACAATGATATGTCAATGTTGAAGGTTGTATAAAACCCGCAGTTGAACTTATACGGCAATTATTGTGTTCAGCCTGAATAAAACCTTCCCAAGAAATGGGTAGTCACGTCAAAAAGGTTACTTAATTTGTAGCATGCTGTCAACATGATCCCAAATATCTAAAAATTTTCACGGCCAGTATGGCTGAGACATTTCAAACTTTGTGTAATCAAGAATGTTCTTTTAGGCAAACATTTATGATAATTGTTAAATTCTAATTATTTTCATTTTTTATTTATTAAAAAATCGCTATAGCAGGTCCACAATATCCAGTGTTTCATATAATCAACCAATCGCTCTTTTAAAATAGGCATAAGCCTGAAACTTTTGGAATATGTAGTAGAAGGTCCAAAATGTTGATGAAAGCTAGTTAGATTTCAGCAGGTTTTCTATTCAGTCTGACGGAAAACATAGAAAATTACTCTTTTAATTTTAGGAAATATGCGACAAAAATAAAGCTGGGTCTTCCATAATGGCATAGTTCATAAATAGTTTATTTTTCTTTTTCTAACACCTCATTTTAGTTGTTCCCTGAAATTGGACGATAGGAGAGATCAGCGGAAATTGCATATGTGGAACCCGTGTTAATTGGGGTGTGGCTTTGCATAGAAACGCATTAAAACTCATCTGATCCGGAATTTTTTACTATTTTGGCGCAGAATTCATTTGGGATCTTATAAGTTAAGTTCCATCATGCGTTTGCGCCAATGGTACCTTTCCTTAAAACTATAAATTTATCTGTAGTGTCTGTAGTCTTCGCATTGGCGGCTTCGTGGGCATATGCGAATACCACGTATAATTTCTTATATGTTAACAATTGTAAAATTAGAAAACGACTACTGGTGGATTGAAAATAGTATAGACCAGAACTCTGACGCGTTCCCCTTTGGTGATCTGCCATAATATTAAGACATGTTATACTTCGTTTGAAAGAAAATTTTTTGCCTTAAAAATGAAATACAATAAGAGTCGATATCGATCTCCTGCTTAACATGAGTCGACATAAACCAAATCAAAACACGGTAAATTCGGGCAAATTCATGACACGATCATTTTCACACCTTTGTGGAACAATAACCAGATGTCACAGAAAAACTAAACTTTTAGCAGAAATGAGGTATATAGCTCTGAAGCATAATCCGCGTTTCTGAGATCCGATCGTGATTTATTAACCTTTGATAAGCCTCTGAATTAAAACTTGATCTCCTTCTACAAATTTTATTCTACGCATTTGAAATTTTTACTACGCACTATATGAATGATTTAGAAAAAATAAGCGAGGGCGATATTCTCCTGAATGAATTGAGTGAGGATATACGAGGAGGCTTATAATGATGACGTTGCTCGGGTTTTTAACATTTAAACCGTTCTGAGTGTGTCTTGGCCCAAGTCCCAAGATGTACAAACTTAAGATTTAACAGCAACACTTTTATTGCTCACTGGATAATAGCATAAACCTCAGAGATAGATAGTTTATCAGTGTAAAATATTTCTTTTGAAAATAACACCATGATACCTTATGTGGAGAAAATTTGCCATCAGCACTAATAGGTGTTTCTAATACTTATTTACAAAATATATGTACAAACTTCCCAATGTTTTTCCATAATGGATCACTCTATAGTACATTAAAAGTCACTAAGTCCTGACACCCTGCATAAATAATCAAACAAATTAGGACATAAATGCCATGTTTGTGGTTCTAGAGTTCCTTAGTGCTGAGGTAGAGATGGTAAGGAATATGAGCCTTCTGAATTAATGACTGAGTAACTGGAACATAGGAAAGCAGTTTTTCCAATGACGAACTACTGAAATTGAATTTATGTATGGGGAAAGGGCATTCCTAATCTTTGTGTTAATTATAAATAAGGAGTTATGAAACTTTCAATTCTGTGATTTGAAATGAATAGTTTGTCTTTCCCTTAAGTATCGTCGTTGTGGACAAATACTGAGCTGACGAATTCAGAAAAGAGACATTCATTGATTACATACACTGATACAAAGCATTCACAACTCATAATAGTATGAACAGTTTACAAAATACCCAATTTTTATTGTAGTTATTATCTTTAAAACATTAGCAATAAAATTGTATTCTACATAAGTCAAATATAACGAAAACATGCATTTAGAGACATTATTCTCAGAAATTGTGAGAAAGGATAATTCTAATAGATGATTTCTCTGATTTCCTCAGTAATTTATGAGTAAACAAGTAGGCTAGTAGGAGGGACACTGCAGGAATATATCGTAGCAAGAAGGTAGCCAATGAAAAAGTTCAAATAATGGAAAGCCATTTAATAAAAATGTAAAATTTTAATGGGAAAATGGATTATGAGTAATAAGGATGTTTATAGATAATACATCAAGTAATTCAAATATATTCTTTATCACAGCCTTTATATGTAATGGGTCCCTATGCACTTAGACACGTTAAACCCCTTGGCTTTCCACAAATATGAGGAAGGACTATTTTCAGTAATAAAAGTAGAGAATAGCTAAGAGAAAATTGATGATGCTGCTACTCTTACTTAGAGCACTGAATTTTACTGATTTTTTTTTCATTTAACATTGCCACTGGTATTATTAGTGATCCATACTTCCAATAATCATGGAATTTATATTAGCCATATATTAATATTTTACCACGCCTGAGGTTCGGTATCGATTTGATCGAAAACTTTTTCGATCAAATCCCTTAATTTATACAATTTCTCAATATCTACTCCAACTTGCTGCCAAACGCTTGCTTTATTATGACGATACTAGTAAACGTCCCCTTCAAGCACGACGGAACTTAATAATATAACTATTATAGTATATATCTGGTCCTCCTAAGCCAGAAACATTCGTCGTAAATCATAATACCTCAATATATTCCTTGCCATTATTTTTAATGTTTATTCTACTGTTTTCAAGTCATGAAAGTAAAATCGAAAAATATTAGAACTGGTAATCGTCGTGTACTTATATGGGATAATTCATGAAACCACCTATCAAAACCTCGAAAAGAAAATTTTTAATGTGTATCAACTTCTTCATTTAAGCATAATTGTTGTAGGTATGGGGCCACATTGCACTTCCATTTGAAAATATGGGACTTTGAATAGTACACTATTGAGGACACGGTAAACTGTAGCAAACGTGCAGGAAAACAATTAGTTACACGAAATAAACTTAGAATTGACATTCCTAAACTGAGGTCTGAGAATGATATTACTGAAAATGAAAAGAAATTTTATCTCAAAAAGGAATATTTTCCTTTTTCCAAAAGTAAAGGGCATTCACTTGGAGAACCAACCCTTCTCAAAACTATATAAATGGTGATTAGGCCAAAAAGAGTCTGAGAGATTACGACTTCCAGGTTCAAGAAGTATACGCCAAGATGATACAAAGAGGAGAAATTTTTGTTGTTTAACATGGACTAGGTCAGATAAATGGAAAGGTCACCGCCTGGTAGAGTTTGTAGAGTACACCAATATTTACATAAGGAATACATATTTCAAGAAGAATCCTACAAGAAAGTGGACTTGGAGAGGCCCTAATGGAGTAAAAAACGAACTAGACAATGGTTAACAAATTCTACACATCTACTAATTGTGAAGTTTTAAACAACTTCAACACCGGAAGTGATCATATGATAGTTAGATGCAGAATGAAGATTAACGTCAGAATGGAGCGCAAGAAGTTGGTCTCAAGCTGGAAACAGGAGGTAAGTATTACAAAATTAGAAGAAAATAGGAAAGAGTTCCAGCTGGTACTTAGAAGTAGGTTTTCAGCACTTCAAGAAGTAGAACTGGAAGCCAAAGTCATGGAAGTAGTGAAGGCAGCAACAGAAGAAGTAGCAAGCGAGAGTATGTATGTATTATCATGAATTAGAAAATTTGTTCCAATTAATAGAAGTTTTGACTGAGGGATAAGAGGGATCTAGAGAGTCAGAAATTGAAGAAATTATAGGAAAATGATCAGAATGAAGGTCAGTGGAAACAAAGGGAGTGGATAGTTGGCTAAAATGATGTGTAATGATGAAGTCTAGAAGATCGGAGTGACGACGATTGGCGTAAGTGGGTGTGAATGGAGAAAAAATTTCAAGATGATTGAGTTGAAGAGAATCAAAGAGGATGTTGCCGTTGCGATTTGTTGAATGCGAGCCCCAGAATGGATGTTTACTATTCCAATCTCCTAAGAACAGTGAAGGATCTTTGAGTGAAGAAAGAAAGGATAAATCCGAATTCTGCAGGCGATTTTGTTTAACATAGATGGAAAAGATGTTGAGCGGTTTATTGTCAATAAATACCTGGACACCAAGGGCATCAATGCCTGAAAGTTTGGGAATGGGGAGAGAGGAAAAGCAGATGGATTTATGCAAAAAAAATAGCTAAACCATTAGTGGATAGTCCCTTATCTAGGCGAATAACATTGAAATTGGGGCAGTAAATTTTATCAAGTGAAGTTAATTTTGCCTCCTGAAGGCAAGCGATGCAAATATTATTGTCAGAGAAGAAGTTAGTTAAGAGGGGGAGTCTGTATTTTAAGCTATTACAATTCCAACTGAGGAGGTTGGTGAATGTTTCATTTAAAAAATTCAGAAATTAAACGGTAAGCTTCGGAAAAAAAACATGAATATTTTATCTTTAAGGGTAAGAGCAGCACAAATTTTATGAAAGATGAGCACCAAGGATTGAATGAATGATTTGCATGAAGAGGAAAAAGATGATAATAGGGATGAAGGGTCATCGGAGGATGGAGGAGTGGGATTTTTGGGATTATTGGCGGCTGAGGCGTAGGAACGAGGAAGGTTAGGAAATGATTGGGTGGAGGAAGGGTCTGGAGTGGAGGTTGGAGGGTTAATAACTCTATTATCTTTAGTTTTTAGGACCATATTGCGTCTCAGTTCTTTAAAAGTTGGACAACCTTTGTAAGTAGAATGGTGGTTTCACCCACAATGAATGCAAAAAGGGCTGGTGGACGAGGGATTTATGCAGTCCTTGATTTCATGCTCACCACTGCATAGTGTGCATTTTGGCTTCTGGTGGCAACAATTTCTGGTATGCCCAAATTCAAGACACTTATAACATTGGATTGGTTCTAATTTTTTAATGTAAGGCTTAACCTCCACTGTTACATAGAGAATTTAACTTTTTGAATTTTTCAAGATCGTTGTGGGGGGACAAGGTAATTTTGAATACAGGAATAGGGTGTTTTTCAACAAATGTGATACCTTCTGCAGCTTGTTTGGGGGTGGGTTTAGTGGAAAAAAGAGGGTTAATACTGATAATATCGAAGCCCTTTTGAACAAGTTCATCTTCGATTTTGCAAATTTCGGAATCACTAGGTAAATGCTTAATGACAAAGTCGGAATTGCGTTCGTTGGGAATTTGATAAGTGAAAAATTGAACTTCTTCAGACGTTAAAAATTCTACAACCCGCCTGTAGTCAGGAATTGAAGAGCATTTAATCAAAATGATGTCTGAGCTAATCAAATGGCAGACCGGGGGGTAAATGCATTCCTTTTTTAGCTCTTGAACTACCTTTTGCCAGTCAGAGAATAGCCGCATTTTAATTGAAGGGATTTTGACAGAGGAAGGAGCGGGAGTTGCGGGAGTGGAAGCGGGAGCAGGAGTGGAAGGAGACACTTATTCAGAATTATTGGGAAGATTGGCTAGGGGGGAGAAGAAGTTGGAGATTGGGGTAGGAGTAGGTTTTTTAGGTGGCGATGGGCGTTGAGATTTACGCTTAGAGGAGACCGTAACAAAATCATTATCTGAGAGTCGTGTGTGGGGAGTGGAAGGAGAAACAAGGGAGTTTGCTCGAAATTCGTGTTGATGTACTGGTGTGTCATTAACGTGATAAGCACTGCTGTAGGTGAGTTTGTCACACGATCGTGTTAATCACGGTAATTTGAACGCTTTTGAGCAAGGAAGCATTGGGCGATCTGTCACATTTATTCCATTTCTGTAAGGAATGGATCGATAAGTCATAAAGTGATTTCAGAACTGACGACTGTGATCATAGATTTTTTCATCTCGTTAATCAAATCGTAATCAATTAAAGCAAAGGCGATTCGTCATCGTTTTTTCTTCTGCTGATTAATCGTATGGAATAAGCCGATCAGTTGTTTTCTTCACGCATTTAAACATACTAATAGGCGTGCCCGTTAAAATTGAACGGAAAATACAGGAATAAAGTGTGATAAACCTTAATTTGACGTACAAAGTATCTATTATTGGATTATTTTTTAATTAATGTCTTCAATAATTCCCCAAAAAATTATATATGGTACCTACCATAGCTCCGATTTCCAACCAGTCTAAAGATATGTTCATTTCTCTAGCGAATATCATGGTATTTAATCGTAAATAAATCGCTCTAGACTGTCCGAAATTGTTTCTCTTCGTAGAATAATATACAAGTCAATTTTGACTAACTTCCCTTCTCGATGCATGCATTGAAATAATTGTAGTAATTAAATCTCGTCAAAGAAATGGGAATCAAATATTGAGAGGAGAAGAATTGCTGAAAAATGCAAGTAGAGTAGATAATGAGTAGTGGTAATATGTAATTAGAGTAGAATTTAGAGAGTAAATAGAGAAAAAGCTGAGGGGAAGACAAAGAAAAAAGTTGTTAGATGACATGATGAGTGTGGTAAATTACCTAGAAGGACTTGATGTTGAGTAAGGAATATTAGGGAGATGAACCTATCGAAAGGTAAAACACTTATGCAATGAAATAATGAGCGCCGATTTCCCCTTTGAATTACACGGATGTTCGAGGCACAAAAGATTGACCAGACTCAATGAATGGAGTTCTGATAAATTACCTAGAACAGGAATAAGAGGTAGAAATTAAGGAGTATAAAACTTATTTGCTAATAAAATACTTCTCAGAAACGTTTTAAAATGTCATCCAAAACATTAATTTCGAAATATAATTTAAATTTGGGGACCTTGGATTATTGCCATTTAAACTAAATCACCGCCAGGGCTTCCGCCACTATTCTATCGCCCTGAAACGTCCTTAGGAGTACCATAATTTGCGATTAGTATTTTATTTACCAATTTTAATTACCTTTTGAGAATCAAGGGGCACTTCAGCTACTTAAATAATAATATTACTCAATGAAAAATGGCTTTCGCATTGGATGATCATGTTTTGAGACATTTTGCAATAGAAAGCATTGCTGTATTGCTGTGGAATTTCAGAGTTCTGAAATCAAATAGAATCAGGGCTTT
>KZ309212.1:2692-15607 GCA_000376725.2 Ladona fulva | reverse complement strand
AAACAATTATAAACGAATTAGTGCATTTAGTATATTCAGAGGTTAACATCCGGATTTCAATGTCGTAGTTTCTTTCTTAAACATTCCCTAACTCGATGTTCGATTTTTTCCTAGAATAATTGGGTAAATTGAATCGCTCGGTATATTCTTTGAAAATTCCGCCCCCAAAGATATTCAACATTCTGAATATATCAGTGTATTTTCCCAGAGGAAAACGCCACTGTAACATACGAGAATTTAAACCACTTTACCCTTTTCTGTAAATTTGGAAATGTCACTTTCATGCAACACTTACCTTCAGTTCTTTCACAACTGCCCGTAATTTTATCATGTGCGATAAATTCCCTTTATCTCCTGTATAATTTCAGTTCGTTCAACCTAAGGCTTTGAATTCTCGAAGATTAATTTACCATGAGTTACACACCTGTTCTAAGGGAAATCGCTGAAAGTAGAGCTTCCACTCTCGACAATATTTTCTTCTTAGTGTGTCCATTTTATGTTGTATTTGTCGAACAAACTCTCTAAAGGGAAAAAACAGAAGGAGACACACAAACGTTAAACAAATTCAATCCACCTTGACGGGAAATTATTGGCACACGATAATAACTCAACTTGAGGTCGCCATTACCCACGCGATCTCAAAGCAACCACGAGGCAATTACGTGTCTTTCTTCCTCGGTTTTGAGGAATCCCGATTCTCTAGAAAAGTCTGAAAGACGTAAATATCGTGTCACAAGAAGTGAATATCAGGTGACCGAAGTTTCTAGTTCCGGTTCTCGAAGTGGTGGTCTTCGATTACTTCAAAAAGAATCTACTTCGTATTCTTGTGTTAGTAATAACAGTGTTAAAGACATCAGACGTAAGATTACACAGTTAAATTTTGGCGAGTAGGCTCTTTGTAATAAAACCATCAACCAATCAACAGAAAGCCGTCAACCTTTTGAGTTCCTCTAAGTGTCTGGAAATGTGTTTCAGAGAGCAATGTGCTTCGATGTGTATGAATTGTATCCCATCTTGAGACTTGCATGTGTGAAATAATACAAATCATTCTCATTAAAAACCTGAAAAGTTAGGAGTTAATTTTTCGATTCTTTCTGTGTTGTGTGTCCGAAGGAAACGCGAAGAGGAAAGAACGGAGAGGTATGAATATCGAATTAGAAATCCATATCAAAAGCGTTTCCCATAATTTGCTACAACATGTATTATGCATTTGAGAAAGTTAATATTGACACAAAAAATGATGAAAGATAGGTTTTCGTCTAGGATAGTTTCTTATTGCCCCTAATCACAGTAACATCCTATATACATGAGTTATCCAGTTTGTATGAATTAAAAACATAGCTTTTGTTAGCAAGATATCAATTATTCTTAAATTCTCGAAGGATTTGCATACTCCTGTTAATGTTTACCGGTTTATGGTTCTGCCTACGTTATCAGTATAAGAATGAATAACTAAACGTATGCTATCAATAAGTAATAATTAACACCCTCTATCATTTTAAAACTAATTCCTTCATTTTCTTGCGAAAAACATCGTAGCCAGTGTACTCGAGGAAGAAGGGGAACTTTGAAAGTAAACCGTACCCTCCCTAATACATTGAATTAGCGGATATTATCTTATAGGCGAACTTCTTTTAATCATAGTGAACTATTCTGATATCATTAATTGTGNAAAGGGTTGCCTGGGAAGAAATTCAAAGAATTTCGAAGAACGTCCGATGTAACAAAACATTATTAATTTATTAAAAATCCTTTAACTGTTTACATACAATACTTCCGTTAACTTCAAAGCACAAATTTCGTCTGACTCAACCAAAGCCATATCCAGTCAGCCCCTCAACTCCATCATTATTATCTCTCTCTATATCCTCTTCAGCTTCAACGTCTTTAACCAAGTCACAACTGAAATGACGATAAATTGTTGTACTATCAGCAATTTATTCAAATGTTTCAAGTACAGCAAGGTCATTGCCCTATCTTTGCTTTTCACATACCTGATTCGCATTTAGGCTTCTCTCAAATGACATGATTCTAGTATTCCACACACCAAACAATTTTTTACAACATTTCTAGTTCGAATTTGTGATCTATTGTCTGCAACATCTGCCTTTACCAGCTACGTATTTTTCTTTTTGCTTCGTGTTCCATGTATAGCTAATTTGGTACATGTAATGATGTCAGCACATAGATATCCTTCATAGAAGGTGGTACGTTATATGGTGAATTATACGTACGTACGTGGTGAATTATATAAATTGATCCCAAGAAAGAATGGACTTGAAAAAAGTCTGACGGGACCGGGAATCCTTGGGATTTTTCCTGGGTGCGCACCCAGGTCTTGCAGTCTTGCGCAAAGTCACCCTTACCCGTTTTCCTGTGTATATAAATTGACGAATGAAAAATGTGACGAATAACATAATGAAAATGATCATAATCCTAATGTTATAAGACTAGTTCAATAAATTTGTCAATATCAGAAGTATGTATGTATGCCCTCCCAGAAATGATTACCATCTCCTGAAAGCCTTCTCACCGTGGCCATACCCTACTAGCCCCTCAATTTGAGTGTCATCTTCCTGTTTTCCATCCTCTTTAGCACCCATATCATATCCATATCTGTGAAACAATAAATTCATATAATATCAGCTAGAAATTCTTCATTACTTCTATATTTTCAGGGGAGGAATAGTTCCATTATATTTCAGGATGTGTAAACTGAAAACTTACCTTATATTCTGTAGCTTCTTCTAGTATTGTGCAGCATATCGATGACAATCACCATTCTCCTTCATACTCCGTTATTTACATTCGGGTCTAAATAGAGAGACATGATAATATTCTATACACCAAACAGTCTTTTTACTGATTGTAAAGATTAGAATTCATAATCACATCCTGTATCTGAAGAAAATGTTTTCCTTGAGCTCCATATTAGCTGAAAATAATCTGTTTAACATATATATATATATATCTAGCTTAGGTACAGAAATAGAAAACTTTGAAAACCAAAATATGAGCAAGCAAAACATAAGAATGATTCTTATGCCTATTGAAATGAATTAAGAACTTATCACCGGTAATGTTACACTTTTCTATGAAATAGAAATTAAAATCGACTTCAACGAATTTACAACAGCACTAACACAGTACAAATAACTTTTCCAAAGAAAGGGAATCTTCGACAGAGACGAAAGAAACGAAGTTGCCTACAATCAATGCCTCCGAAGGCTGTAAAATTAACGTATATGATTTCATACATCAAGCAATCGTATTATTATACATATCATTAGACATTATATCATAAAACGTAGCGGTTCTATCATATATTTAGCTCACTCTTAAAGTAATAAGCGATTTCATGATATTTTAAGCATGTTCATCAGAAGACCAAGCGGTCCTATCATAATTCAAACTAACTTTGTTTTTTTAAGCTCATTCCTCTGAAAATGGTCCTATCAAAATTTAAGATAACACATCATAAAACTAAGCGATTATATCATAAATCCAGCTTACTCTCTAGAAAACTAAGCTGTTCTATACAAATTTAGGCTAACTTATCAAAAACCTAAGCTGTCCTATCATGATGCAAGCTACTTTATAATTAAACTAAGCGGTTCTACTCGTTGAGGAAAATGTGTTAGGCTGTTCAAGTTGCCCGGACAACCAGTTTATCCCGTAAGACAATTGTAACTACGCGCCTCAAGGAAACTAAAAATAAACTAAAGGTAACTGCATCTATTGGTGATTCTATTTAAATGTCTATTTTGAAATAATAAATAAATAACACATTTGAAATCTTTAAAATCCGTCCTCAAATATGTTTACCATAAGTTGCAAAAAACAAATAAACATTATAAAGAATTTATCTTTACTTCATAAAAATAGAGAGTTAGTAAGTGAACTCAAACGTTCATTGCATCAACTTGAGGGTACCGAAATATCTCTACATTTATTTATAATAAATTGCGATATAAGATCGATAATAACTGCGGTGACGTATCCCAGATAATCTTGCTAATCAGAAAGAAGTAAAGGCTGTTAAAAGGTATTTTTGGTTACAATACCTAATTTCGCCGTCCTAATGCCTAATACGTCATGTATACTTGAAATATCACAGAACCGAAAGCTTATCTGAAAATTTCGAACTCCGCGCGTAATTAATTATGCTTAAAACAAGCCCATGCCAAGATTTTCGATTTTAACTCTAAAAATAACTAAAGTGAAGTTTTCGGAAATGTCGAGTAATACATAATACCTCATTTTCAAAAAAAAATGTCCAGGTAAAAATATTTCTTCGTCGCAGGTTGTGTTCCCACTTCTAATAAAAAGCTATACTTCTGTTAAGAGTACAAAACATTATCCTCCATTCAATGGAAAGTTTTCTTTTGCTTTGAGCATAAGATACGCCTATAAGAATTGTAGTAAATTTTTAGAACAGAAAGGTAACGTTCTTCAATTATTTTAGTATTAATTTCAAGCAAATCGAAAACAATCAGAAGCTGCATATTTGGAGAATAAGGTCTGCCTTTGTTTCAATTCTTAAGGCTCGATTACCAATAGTTATCGATTTTTACAGTCAAACCATAGATTATGCAGCAGAATTCCCATCTACACAACCTTTATCACCTTCTAATATTAGGTTAATAAGGTACAGAAACTGTCTTTTAATTTTTGGAAGGCACACTATTTCCAAACCTTCTCTAAGAAAATATTATTTTGAAGGGGGTCTAATATTCCTGTAGTCCCAACATGTATGAAATATGTATGGTACATACAGTAAGTAACATGCAACACGTTTAGGGAAAACAGCTTCAAAACCAGTACTTTAAAGTCAGTAGGTCATTCAGCGAAAGTCATTGATTTCAGAAGAAAAATATAAAACCTACAACTAGTAGAGAATCATTATGGAGATGCTTTGTTTTCATCAGAGACCACTTTCGCCTCTATTTACATAACGAGATGATTTGAAATCGATGATCCAAAACAGCAATCGTTAACAGCAAAATAGTTTATAAGATTTTTAAATGAAAGTTTAAAGTTTCCTTTTCATCCAGAAGGGAACGAAAGAATTCCGAAAGGAAAACAAATTCAAGTGACTAATTGCTTTAAGGAAAGAGTCCACCTTGAACTTCGGAAGAAAGGAAAAGAATTGAAGGTCGTTTGAGGGAAATCGGTCTAACTGTACTATTTGGAATAGATAAAGTCGCCTTTTTAGAGAATAATATGACAGTGAAAGGAACGAAAATGGAAAGCAAAACATCAATCAGCCTTGGAAAAAGGCCGTAGTAAATAAGTACGTAAACACATTTTCACGTCTTCTTAAAGAATGTCTGAAATTAAGAGTAAAGGGTACAGTGTCTTTAAGACGGACGGAGGAATGCACGAAGTTTGATACAAAACAACGCAATAAAACACAAAAAACATTAATAAGTCGAAATTTAAGTAATAAGGTGAGGAAATGATAGATTGAAAGTTGATTTAAGTAGCTGTCTTGCATTTCATAGACTTAGAGCTGTTTTAAAAAGGATATTCTCAGAACTATTTTTAAACGTATCTTATCCAAATACTTAAAATGAAGCTGTATTATGATGCAGATCTTTCGTAGAGAAAGTTTAATTAAACGGAATGAAAAAGACATTAGATGTTAACGTGTGTGCATAGAGATAGTATTGGCGATTAAATGTGAATATAAACCCTCATTACTTCATGTTGAAACAATGGAGAGCCGCAATCCTCCGTCGACTTCGATGACTTCCAAAGGACTTTGAAAACAGGAGAATCAGTGATTTGCAAAACAAACAGCGACCACGGAGTACATTCAATATATTAATATCTGGAAATATAGAAATACAAAACTAAGAAACAAAGTATTGACTTCAATTTAACAAGTCTTTTTCTCTAAAGACATGGGCGTGCATGAACTACCACTGGTAACTTTCAAATCAGTATTTCCTTTACCATTTAGTCTCATAATATTTGGCTATAGACACTAGAATAGATACGAGAGATTAAAGTCGAGAATTAAACATCAAGCACACTGGCTACGATGTTTCTCGCACAAAAACACAGGAATTAGTTTTAAAATGGAGGGAGTTAATTATTACTTATTGATGGCATACGTTTAGTGATTCATATTTATACTGATAACGTAGGCAGAACCATAAACCGGTAAATATTAAGAGGAGTATAAAAATCCCTCGATAATTTAAGAATAATTGCTATCTTGCTAACAAAAGCTATGTTTTTAATTCATACAAACCGGATAAGACACGTATATAGGATGTAACTGTGTTTTGGGGGTAATAAGTAACTTTCCTAGATTATAAGATGTCTTTTATCATAGGATTATAAATGGAAAATTGAAGTATACAATTAGACATTGTATTTAATTTATTATACATTCAATTAGAATATAAATTAATGCCTATAATTGTACATGGAACTGTTAGTTGTTACATTTATATAGGTTTAAACTAAAATATATTTCCCTTCAGAACGTTTCCTATGTTTAAATTTTATATTACTCATCTACGCTTGCATTGCATGATACAAAAGAAGATTATGGTTGTTATATATTTCTGTAGAGTCTCATACAGCGAATCACTATTTAAATGGACCAGAAGTTGTACAGTGGCGTTAAGAAAATTGCTGTATAAACGAATAGATTTTGGTCTTCTTCCATGTAAATGAGTTATTTTCTAACTAGCTTATCTTTATGAATGGCGATACTCTCTGTAGTGTTTTAATGCAAGAGAAAAATGTACCCTTCATTTGTCGATTTAGGAGTCAAGAAATAAACCAAGGGGTTGATACATTATTTCTTGTTGTGTCTACTTATCCTCTTTTTCTCTTTCATTCATTTGGTCGAACAAAGAATTTAACTTTAAGCTGATGACTTTATAAACAGTTCTTAACTAAGAAAATAAACTAATCAATGTAGTATCAAACAATTATAAACGAATTAGTGCATTTAGTATATTCAGAGGTTAACACCTGGATTTCAATGTCGTAGTTTCTTTCTTAAACATTCCCTCACTCTAAGTTCGATTTTTTCCTAGAATAATTGTGTAAATTGAATCGCTCGGTATATTCTTTGAAAATTCCGCCCCCAAAGATATTCAGCATTCTGAATATATCAATGTATTTTCTCAGAGGAAAACGCCACCATAACATACGAGAATTTAAACGACTTTACCCTTTTCTGTAAATTTGGAAATGTCACTTTCATGCAACACTTACCTTCAGTTCTTTCACAACTGCCCGTAATTTTATCATGTGCGATAAATTCCCTTTAACTCCAGTATGAACTCAGTTCGTTCAACATATGGCTTCGAATTCTCGAAGATTAATTTACCACGAGTTACACACCTGTTTTAAGGGAAATCGATGAAAATAGAGCTTCCATTCTCGACAATAATTTCTTCTTAGTGTGTCCATTTCATGTTGTATTTATCGAACAAACACTCTAAAGGGAAAAACCAGAAGGAGACACACTTCCGCGGTTTTGAGGAATTCCGATTCTCTAGAAAAGTCTGAAAGACGTAAATATCGTGTCATAAGAAGTGACTAACGTCAGGTGACCGAAGTTTCTAGTTCCGGTTCTCCATGTGGCGGTCTTCGTTTACTTCGAAAAGAATCTACTACGTATTCTTGTGGTAGTAATAAGAGTGTTAAAGACATCAGACGTAAGATTACACAGCTAAATTTTGGCGAGTAAGTTTCTTTGTAATAAAACCATCAACCAATCAACAGAAAGCGGTCAACTTTGTGATTTCCTTCAAATGTTTCGAAATGGGTTTCAGAGAGAAATGTGCTTCGATGTGTATGATTTGTATCCCTTCTTGGGTCTTGCATGTGTGAAATAATATCAATCATTCTCATTAATAACCTGAAAAGTTAATGGTGGAAAAGTTAGGAGTTAATTTTTCGATTCCTTCAGTGTTGTATCAGTTTTATTATAGTGAATTATTCTGATAAAATATCATCAATTGTGACAGCAGAGATAGTTTATTTGAGACGATGCGCTAATCACAGTCAATTGTTTTTGTAGCCACGTATATATGTAATCTAATTAATATTAATCCAATCATTCTAGTTTACTTAAATAACTCATGAACTCATTCGGAAATATAATATAAATAATAAATACATGTAATCAAATGATTATCGTAAATAAATATATGAATATTAATCGTCGTCCTCAATGGAATTTTCCGCTATCACCATGGTTCGGTCGTTAATAATTATAAAGCATAAAAATGGAAGTTGAAAAAAATTTCATATTTAGAATAATTTAAAATGCGATTTTTAAGATGCCTTACTGAATTAGATAGAAGTTTAATTTTTCTATAATAATTATCGAAAGTTTGAACACGGGCGGTGGGCGGGGCAACTGACGGAGAATTCGGTTTCGACCAATCAAATCACAGGAAATGTCAGTTTCGATTTATCCTCATGTCTTTCGCTCTCATTTGCTGCGCAGATTTCGTACAGGTAGGACCTGCTTCCAACTTTTCTCGATGGGATCGTTGAAATTTTAATCTGAAGAATTGCGAGAAATTCGAAAGCTAGGTAATGGGATAGAAAGTGTAAAGTAATACGTTCCTATTTTTGAAATTGTAAATATATATGAAGTACTATTTTATTTTAAAAAGAGAGGAAGAATTTCCAAGGAGTCAAGATGTTTCTGGTCTGCCGGGAGGACTTCGCACCCATGGTAAGTTGCATATAATACTTTGATCGAAATTGAATCTTTGGAGGAAAATCGGTTAATCATTTTATTGTTATTTCAAGCCGAAAAACTGTTAAGTGTGGCCGTTGCGTAGTGAAAATTCGTGACGATCGCGTGTTCATGAGGTCGACGTTAAGTTTGGTCGACAATTAAATCAGTAACGAACTTCCATTTTCCTTTTGTATTCGTATTAAGTTTTGCGCGCACTTACTTCGCGAATCTCGTTAGATTTGGTTCAAATTCTTACTGGTATGTACGTTTTCCTTCCTAAGTTGAAATTGCAACTCATTGACGACTTTAGAAACTTGAATAAGGTACATTGCTTTAGATTTTTTAATTCACAAATCATTACTTCCTATGCTTCTTATTTATTAAATTCTTCACCTCGGAAATCGTGAATTTAAATTGAGTGATGTCGACGGCCATCTCATGCCTAGAACATGTGATGTAGTCATACCTAATTACGTTATAATAACTAATTGGTGGCAAATGCTAGCTATAAAGACAGAAATTTAATGCGGCATTGTCTTGTGTATAATTGGTGCGTTTAGTTCACGAATATCATAGGTTCTCGAGAGTGTAGATAAGTAAACTTTCTTCCTTGAGTTCATATTGATCATCTTGTGGTGTGAATAAGATTTTAATTAACGAATTATTCCATCATTAACTTCGTCGCCGGAAATTAAATCCCAATATTTCTCTTTCATATTTCGAGTTGCTTTAGGCACATTCATTTGTTCTGCCGTAGACATAACGGTTACCGTAATTTGAATTTTGCACGTAACAGTTATCAATATCCATACTATACTTATCCATGGGATATTATGTTCATATTTTTAAATTGGTATTACCGTTAAGACCTGCATTAAGCCTTTAAATACTTTTTTTTAGTATTTCACGTAACTTTTAGCAGATATGAAACTGCCAAGTCCTAACGGAAACTATAGTTAGAATATATCTCGTAATAGATTGAATCCCTCCTAGCAGTTATAATAAGTGACTTAAGTATATGTATGGAAATGATCTCTAGGATTATAATAATTTTATAATTATTATATCTTGCCATCGTACGTAATTTTCTGGCGCACTATAACTCCAAATTTTAATGAATTATATTTTAAATGAAGGGAATATTTTAAGTACGCATGAATTATTCGATGTATGAATATTTAGTTTTCCAAGGAAGCTTCTTGTTTTCTGTTGGAAATAGATAAATAACTATATTAATAAGTGTATAAAAGCAAAAACTATTAATACCTCGTTCTTTGAAATTTTATTTCTAACTTGATCTTTGTTAGGTCATTAGCGTGGGTACAGCCAGATAGCATAAGACTCAGAGGTAACTTAAATTTTGTTTTGAAAGCAATGGAAGTTCTCCTTTCAAATCATCGGTAATAGTGCGTGAATGACCATTGCTTCAATGTAATATATTTATAAGATGGTTGTTAATTCTAAATGTTTTAATATAGAATCTTTATATTTCCAGGCTTTTAGAAAGTGAATGCACTCCGTGGTCGATGTTTCTCTTGTGAATCATTCACTCTCCCGTTTCGAAAGTCCATTTGAAGTCACCGAAGACGACGGAGGATCGCGGCTGTCCGGAATTTCAATTTAAGGTACGGAGAATTTATACTTTTTATTCCCTCGTTGTATCGTTTTTCTTACAAGTTATCATATTATGAACTTTAAAATCTTTTTCATGTCTTATTTTTAATTAAAAAACCGACTAATATCGTGCTATAAATTACAAATTTTGAATAATCTACAGAAGCAAGGTGCGGATTTTTAATAAAAGTTTAGTTAATACTACTACAGTCAGAGAAAAGATAGATGAAGGACAACTACCGCGTTGTAATTAGGTATATTACCTCCTTTTTAAAAGGAAGCAATTTAATTACTCTTTTCACTTTTTACCGTCATCGTTATTACCATCTCCGCTTTGTTTCGAACGGATTTCGTGAGATTAAATAAAAAACGGATACAAATATTCGGTCTCGTACTTCGGAAAGTTAAAACTAAATTTCATGTTACTGAATCCTCTGTTTTCACACCCACTAACGTACACAATAAGGAGGCTTGTGGGGTATCAAATTTAAGTTGCATGTAAAATGAAGATTCCATTCAATTTGGTGTACTAACATTTGGAAATATACGTGCGATTGTAATGTATTGTAGTTTTCTCCTGATTTGGCTTTTTAATTGACTTTTTATCCATTCTACGTCACTTTCTTTTGGATCGTTTTTATAAAACCGTCATTTCTTATCAAACGAACAACTTGCATTCATCAAATACTAAGAGAATATTCTTAATTGGAATACCAAATACGAGTATATCGTCATAAGTGTTCTTTTCTAATTATAAAAAGGGAACTGAATGACTGTTTATTATTCTTAATGNTGTATTTAAGACGGACGAAGGAACGCAATAAAAAACAAAAAATATTAATTAGTCAAAATATAAGTAATAAGGTGACGATATAATAGATAGCAAGTTAATTGAAGTAGCTGTCTAGCACTCCATATACTTGTTTTGTTGACTTGTTGCTGTTTTTAAACGTATCTTATCCAAATACTTAAAATAATGCAGATCTTTCTTAGAGAAAATTTAATTAAACGGAATGAAAAAGACATTAGATGTTAACGTGTGTGCAAAGAGATAGTATTGGTGATTAAATGTAAATATAAACCCTCATTACCTCATGTTGTAACTCTGGAGAGCCGCAATCCTCCGTCGACTTCGATGACTTCGAAAACGAAACTTCGATGTCTCGAGACTTCGATGACTTCGAAAGGAGAATCAGTAATTTGCAAAACAAACAGCGACCACGGAGTGCATTCAATATCTTAATGTCTGGAAATATAGAAATACGCAACTAAGAAACAAAGAATTGACTTCAATTTAACAAGTCTTTTTCTCTAGTCATGTGCGTACATGAAATACCACTGGTAATTTTTAAAGGAGGACTTTCATTACTTTCAAATCAGTATTTCCTTTACCATTTAGTCTCATGATATTTGGCTGTGTCCACTAGAATAGATCCGAGAGATATTAACGTATGATCGAACAANAGCCTCGCTAACACCGTGAGGAGTAATTCATCGTTCACGTGAACTTTCGTTCTCATCTCTGCAAACACGCAGATTTTAGAACTGTTTCTTGTGCAACGATGGTGAATAAAGAAACTGCATTTGGTTTATGCGATACATCCTAAGAGTTTCCAATGGGGCATTAAATTTAAAGCGTTCCACAGTCTCAGCAATCACAGAGTTAATTTCTAATAATATTGTAGCTGTTTTTCATGTTTGGTACTTCATGTATGCGAATATAATCGCAACGGCGAAATTGTCGATCAAAGTTAACTTTAGGCGTTTAGTAGTTTATGTCAATTCGTGAATACTCATTACCTCTCCATGTAACGTTCCTTACGGTTTCGAAATATATGGATAGATTTGTGTGCATATGCTAATTGTCGAAAACTTATTTGAATGGCGTGGAGTTCTAATCTAGTTATCTCGTGAGAATAAAATAATAGCCTCTTCATGAACTAGTAGTAGTAGTATTGTTAAAAGTACTTCGACAGCTTAGGTCATTTCGCACATAGACACCCACCGGGAATCGAACCCGGGACCGCTTTCACCGAAGTCGAACGCGTTGCCCACTTGGCTATCCTACAACAATTAATTTGACAGATTTTCCTGTGAAAAATCACTATACAACTTCACATTTCAAATATTTGGTAATGAGTTAGTATTAGTTTCTCCGTAGAAATATACTAAAAATTTCGAATGATATTGCAGCCAAGGCATTTTCATATTTGGTACTCCTTGCTGTGCGAATGTAATCTCCCTGGCAAAATTGTTAACTAAAGTACTACGTTTTGTTTATGATGAGTTTATTTAAGTAGTGATAAGTTTACGTAATTAAAAATGCGTTTACTTAGTAAATGATGATTTCTTTGCTTTAAGATTACTTTCCTTACGTTCGGACGGGTTCGCTAAGTTAATAAGTACGCTTAGTTATTGATGTGTTTGTTAAGCTTGATAAGTCCGCTTAGTCCAAATGGAAGTCTCTTAGTTAAAGATGAGTTCGCATTGATAATAATGAGTTTGCTTAATTTACATTGATTCCGCTTAGTTTTTACTTAGTTCGCTCAGTTAACGATGAGTACGCTTACTTAATGAAT
>KZ309211.1:64223-161590 GCA_000376725.2 Ladona fulva | reverse complement strand
ACAATGCTCTTTTTCTAAGTTTTAATAAAAATGTATTTATAGTTGTTATATTTATGAAATATTGTATCTGTACTATTTCCTTTGCTTTTTTGGATGTGATTTAACCTACCTGTCCTTAAAACTTAGCAAACCAACAGTAAATGAACAAAAAACAGGAACAACTTTTCCAAATGAAACTAATTCCGTTTTTTAATAGTGACTATGAAAAATTACACACAGAAGACTCACGACATCTTTCGGTGCTTAAGCATCATTTTCAAGTGACGAAGCGTCCCAAAGACAGCACATATTTCAACCAAAGAGAGAAAGGTTGGGAGAGGACAAAAGAAACAGAAATGGGGTAAAGGCAGGATTCGCGGAGAGGCATTAACTAGGTGGACAAGGAGCAGGGGAGGTAGGAGGACACGGAAGAGCTGCAGTGAATAAGCGAGAGGGTGAAGAAAAGAGAAATTCATCGGTAAGAATATACGCGGGATTTTGATTTTTTTGGATCATCTCCATTTTTTTCAAGAGTATTGAGTTGACTCCCTTTCTTAGCTATGTGTAGAATCCTAGGTTTAAAATCCGAAGAATGATTGGCAGATAAGAGATTCCACGCAAAATGCGAGTGTTGTGAACCATTTAGAAAGCATTTTTCATGTTCTTTCACCCTTACATTAAAACTTTTTCCGCTCTGACCGATATAGATACTATTACAGTCTTTACATGAAAGTTGATAGACACTTGACTTTGCAAACGGGTCCACAACATCTTTTCCATTACAAAGGAAGTCCTTCAGGCAGAAATGATTGTAGATGGCAGGACGCACACGTCTCTTAGGAAGGAGCTTAGCTATTTTATAAGTTAGGGGCCCACAGAAACTTAGTTTTTTTAAAACCAACTGTAGGTTTCACAGGTTTTTCACACCCACCTTTTTGTGGATGTTTTCCTGCTGTGGTGTCCTTTTCGCTCCACAAAGTAGTTTTCTTCTTTGCACTTCATTTGAACTATCTCTTTCAAATGTCATATAAAGAAGAGTTGGATGCAATAAGAGACTTATTAGTCTTAATCTTGACCGAAGAAAGTCGCCTTATTATTATTAATACCAGTGAATTCCTCCCAAAAATTGACCGCATTTAATTTAAATTGTTTTAAAATGAATGTGAATATTATTGCTTATAGCTGATTTCTAATATAACTTTGCAAAAAAAAGAAAGGCTGTAATCGATCAAAATGAAACTTAGGTGCATTCGTTGGGGAGCATTTCGAGTCATATGGAGTCGAACCCATGATACTTTTGGTATACAAATTTGAATGTTTAATTGTGTTTTAAAGGTTTCTAATGAATTTTTAAATTTCATATTTCTATCTAATCGGAAAGTGCGTGAAATTAATCAGTAAAAAATCACTACAATTCATTTCTTATGGGAGTAACTGACATCGGATTAATAAATATATACACGACGGTGATAATTATATAGGATAAGCTAAGGAAAAGAATAATATCAGTACTCGTGTTAGTTTTAGGCATCGACGAAAAAGCAGTAATAACGCTGGAACGGGCCACGTTTAGCATGAAGGTAATAGATTCCCCATTTCTTCCCTATTCACTGTATAGCAAGCACCAGAAACATTATAGCATTTGAGAGACGATGGTAATAACTTAGTGGTCCTCGAACGCTCCGCGAACCGCCTTCTCCCATGCCTTTCCCTTTCACCCACATGAGTCACGACCTACTCACTTTCCTCACTTCGGTGGCAACGCCAAGCTTAGTTTACTCCGTTACGACGGCTACCTGACGTGAATTTCCATTTCCATCAAGCTATTCTTTTGACGGCGGGAGGAAATTCTGCGCGAGTGAGCACGTTTCCTCACCCCAGACCAATATTTTCCCCTCGTCTCTTCCAATTCATGTTCCACAGCATCCGCTGATAAAAAGAGAATGATTTCCCGCGGTGGAGATTAGCGCTCTTCCGCAGCGATTTCCGCGACGTGACTGTTTTGATGTTGAAGATAAAGCGAGGAGTGAAAATTGGAGATTTCCAAAGTGTGTTTCGGGATACATGCGTACGTATATCCGTGCTACCATATCCTGATGAATGGAATGTTTTTCATTGACTTTTCGGTACAGGATAGAGAAAAACGTACCTTTCATTAACTTTAATCTCGGTTTGTTACTACTAAATTTTACTCGCCCAAACCGGTGGTGCGAATGAAGTTTTCGAGAGAAGTTTAATCAACATGCAAATTCAACTACGAAATGATTTTTTTTAACGGAACTTCCGGTTTATTTCCTCACCACCTTTTCTTTATACTACCACTTCTATGGTTACCTATATTGTTTTGAGATACTCATTAACGCTATTCTTGCTCTTTAGGTTTAAATTGAGTTTCTTTTATTCGTACAATTATTGTTGGTTAAACTACGCGTTTATTGTAAAGTTCTATTGCTAAAATAAACACTTGTTTCTCATTGTTGTCTTCCAAAAGAATTAGAGCCTTTGATTATGTTCTATGGGTTGAAGTGCAAGAATCTTAACGAAATGCTGATGGAATGTTCATTTTTATTTGTTTTTATTTCAAGTCAAAAGAACGAGTAAGAGGAACGAAAAACAAAACAGTATTCTCTAGATATTTTAGGGTAGTATATTACTGAAGTGGTCCTTCCACCATATCCACCTTCCACCTTTCTTTTTTTCTTTTGGTACAGGACAGACAAAAAATGTATCTTTTATTTTCTTTTTTCTCAATTCTGTTCCTGGCTGTGTTAATATGAAAACTTCTCAGGCATGAGTGATGCTAAGTAATGGCACTGATTGAGGCCTTTTTGAATGCTGTGACAAGTGTTGGTTTTGAGTCATTCTGCACTGATTTGTTCCGCTCATAGCATTCTGTCTCAGTAAGGAAATTATGGACAAACTACCTCATTCCTCATTTTGCCTAGTAAGCCTCATTTCCGTCTTCTAGCTATTTGTAGCTGATTGTGGAGGGGATGAAGTTCAAACCAGCCCTCGGGCTGAACACTCTGCAAACATCCCTGGACCTAAAATGACTAGTCGAAATGTAAAAAAGGGGCTATTCATAGACATCCTTATCTTCAATACTTGCAGCCAGTTTGCCTCGCTTAGTAGATGAATAAATCTCTCATGGGTTAGGCAATCTTGATTTAAAAATCTGACACAAGAGATCCCATAATTGGGTGCCAATATGCTCCTAGATATAAGGTTATGATCCATCTTTGCTATCAGGGAATAGCTTGAAAACTATATAAATAGGTTTAATAAACTGTTGAATTATTCCAAACGTAATCATTTTGACGAAAAATCTGAGACATCCCATGTTGATACTACTCAAGTGATACTCTACCTTTCGGTAGGTCTATGTGCCCTACTATTTCCCCATTCCTTCGTTACTTGGTAACTTACTCCACCCTTTATGTCATCTTTTTTGCCTCTGCTTTCCCCTTGCATTCTACCCTCAATTTCAGTCAGCAATCCTCTCCTCTAAATATTTCACCCACCCACTTCTTCTGTCGGCGCAAAATTACCTCAATTAAAACCTTCTCCATCCCCAGCACCTCTACGTTTGTTTTTCAATCCACATAACTTACCTTTACCATTCTACGCCATACACATATCTCAAATCCCTCAAATCTATTGATTTCCCCTTTTCGTAAGGTCCATGTTTCACATCCCCTATACTGTATCTGAATATGGTATCTTCATCGTAAATTATTTTAAATTTCTCTATACTGTTCTAAATACATTGGTCACGCCTTATTCGGAAGTTGTCTATTTTTATGAAGCCTCCTTTTGTATTATTTAATGAAACACTTTATGTTTTTACACGATGAAACGATATAATTTCGCACAGTAAGGTGTGCGCCTATAAAGTTGTTCAAACGAACCAGTAACCCTTGTCCACAAAGTCTCCCGAAAGGCACGTCTAATTGTTCTGGCATGATAGCTCAATTAGCTAGAGCAGCAACCCGGAAAATGTAAAGATCCGGGTCCGTTTCACCTTCACCATAATTTTGAGTATTTTTATATCCTGCATAAACTGTACTGATTAGATAAGAAGGATATTGAATATGAATTATTAACAACGGAATTCGGTGATGAGGTAAGGGAGTTTTGTACAGCTAAAAGCAAATTCTTCCTGAAAACCTCGCCCATCTCACACAAATCTTCACATCCATAACTATTTTAAAATAAGCTTAATAAGAGTTTTCTAGGAGTGATTCTTGCATGAAAATAATCATATCCTTTAAGAACGTGTTACTATAACATATATAAGGTATACATCTCCTACGAAAAATGGCACAGTAATATAATTAGAATTCCACACTTCTCAAATTAAACAACGCACAATATCACGGTATCCTAGTTCTAAAATATTTCATAACCAGACTCGGGTTCGAGACCTAGTCACGCCGAAATTTTTCACATGCGTTCGTTCTTGTATACTTAATCTATATTCTAGTAGATAAAGAGCACGTAGTATTCCAAAAGCACATAACCTCATTAATATTCCTATCCATACAGCGATTCTCCCGATACGTTTATAGGTAGGGTGGAGGTAGGGTGGAGGTAGGGATTCTACTTTATTTGTCTGGTCTCCATGCCAACGAATGTTACCTTTTAATACCCGGAAGTTGCTTTAAATGTATTATTCCCGCGAGTGGATAGCCGCTTGAGTGGAAACGACACCTGGAACGGATTTACATTCCTATATGTGAGACGAGTAGGGGATCGCCTGGTGGGGTGATGTACGGTGGGGACTTCGGGGGCCCCGTGGCCGCTACGGTAGCCGTGAAGGCCTATCAGGAACCCTGAAAGTTCTTACATGATTAATAGTGACAAGGGCTAATGCTGTCTAAGGATAGTTCTTAAGTTTAAGTACTGTATGTATTTTAAAGTTAAAGTTTAATATTTTGTTATGATATATTGTGTGTGTACTCATTGGTTACTTAGGAGATTTATGTTAAATTGTATAATTTATAGCTGTTTAAATTGTAAATATAATGATAGAGTAGTGTGAAATAACGATAGGCAAAGATGTTGTTTGATTTCGATAGATATGTATGTAAGACAGTAAGTTTGTTTGTGTTAATTGTGTATATTGTATAAGTTTGTCAAATCAGTGTAAGATAGCGTCGCCACCTGACTCAGCGTCTAACTGCGACGGTAATGTATAACAAATAAATGAATAATATTAGAATTTGAACTTACTCGTAGTAAAACCGGTTTCGAAGCTTGACAAAGCCGCATGGCTGAGTGCTCAAGCTCGCAATCCTCGAGACCGTAAGCCGCGGCTTCAGTTCACTGACCAATGAGCGAGGGAAAGTTAATAACTTTCAATTACTCATCTTTTTCCTGCAGGAAATAACGCAATTTGGACCCCCTGTGGAGTGCAATGCTGTAAATTAAGTCCGCGGAAGGTAATTTTGGTCCCGTTTCTGGTCTGGCGATGATGCACGTTCGCTTTCGTTGATTAAGCCCTCATGCAGACTCTAATCACCCTTACACTTTGGTTCATCCACCACAATCCCTCGTCTGCATCCACATCTTCTTTCGGGCCAATACAGAACTCAATTTATTGCGGATATATGCTAACATTGCCAGCTATATTACAGTACAAATGTGTTTTCCATTAATTGATATTTCTCATCATTATCATCATCGTTATCGGCATCACCATCATCATCATCATCATCGTTATCATTTTCATTTATATCATAATCATCGTCATCGCAATTCCTATTATCATTATTATTATATTTTCTTCTATGAAACGCGTTGTTCTTACTTTCTAAATAGATAAAGATTTCGTTACCCGGCTTAATGCGCGCTTTTTCTGACATTATCGGCCCCCTTTACACGACAAATACCGCTTAAGAAGCTCAACGAAGTGCTTATAAGGTGGATTTTCCACGCTCCTAGTTGCATTGCAACGTGCTTTAACCGATCGTCCACCTCCTTTGATAGACCAAAAATAGTTCCCGTTACATATGCATATCTTCATCCCTGTCTCCGCTGTCATACTTCACCTTCTCTAACATCACTAATTGACCATCTAGTAAAATTTTCCTTTGTTATAAGTTTAATTATACAAAAATAAAGGGGCTAAGGAAGGCTGACCATTGATCCAAATCATGAAGAAACGGCATATATTCTTACACAGTAATAACTTTTTCCGTCTCAAAATGAGGAAAAGAAAGCATACTAAAGCAGGTTTTCGTTTTAAGTATCTCATTTCAGTATCATGCACTCACTTAGAAATTAAATAGGACCTTCCCTGTTTTTCTCAAGGCGATGAAAATGAAACGCCATTTCTCAGTTCAGTTAAAACGCTTTCCCGCTTATAACGCTTTCAGTTGGTCCCCTGAAAGGCGTCTAAAGAGGGCTCTACTTTATTTCAATGACATACGTTATTCCATCCATTTTCTCTATGGCCTAATGAATATCTTAAGAAGCTCAACGAACTGCTCGTAAGGTGATATTCGTCATTTATAAGATTTAGTCGTCATGAAAACATTAACAATGAATTCCACTTACTATTGCCCTTGACAACAATTTTGTTCCTCTGATTATACAAAAAAACAGCGGTGAAATATAGGTATGTCATTTAATCACTTTTTTCTACTGCTGCAGAATTTTATAACTTAGCCATGTAGGCTCTTCCACGTCCCTGGATAGAGTGTAAAATAAATTACAACAGTTATATAAAGAAACAGATTCCTTGTTTAATCTTTTTCCAAACAAATTAAATTTCTATTCATTTTAAAGACTTTGTAGTTTCCATAGAAACGATGGGTCTCACTTCTGGATAGTCCCTAAAAAGCATCTTCCAAGGATTTCTCTCTAAAATCATAAATTGTGTTAGATTATTATCATATATTGTGTTAGATTATTAGCACTCTGTATGAAAAGCACATATAAGATACTGGCATACTAAATGACTTTCCTTTGATTTTTGTCATTGGCGTTGAGAACATCACAAAGTCAGACTGTATAATTACATAAATACCAAACCCCAATGTTATATTATACATCTCTATCTATTCTAATCCATCTATTTCGGCAATGAACATTTGTATCGAAAACTTATAAATTTTACCTGAGATAAGGTTATGAAGAAATGCCATTCAATTATTTCATCCTGAATATTATACGACCAGCAATGCAAGTATTGCCCCTGGTGTTTAGGCATTTTGCGTTTCGCTCTCAATTAAATGTTACCAGCAACGGCAAAAAAAAGTTAAAAGCATTCATTGATTATCACTATAAATTGTAAAATCACTTTTTATTGTAATGTGATCATGAATCTGCTTCTATGTTGAATAAGGTGCGTATTCCAATCTTTTTATCACCATCATCGAGTATAAAAAATGTTTAAATCTGAACTCTGTATAATTGACCTTCAAAACTTAGGTTTAAACAGTAACTATCGTTCATTGTAATTTTCAAAATTTACCGTTTTGTTATTTATAGCTTTCTGTATTAATCTTATGTCTTTAGCAGCAGTGGAGAGTTTCAGTTAAGACAAAATATTTGTACGTATTACAAACTATTAGAGAGAGACTGAGAGCTTATTTTCTTACAAAAATTAGAAATTTAAAAGTTTACTATACTAAAGAAAAATATAAATTGAAAATGCTCACTAAATGTGTGAATAAGCATTAAGGTAAAACCATCAGATTCGAATTGATTTCCCCTATACATGATCCTATGATGATTATCAATTTATGTTGACAGAATAGGCTGTAAATCTCTTGAAGGAAACTGTTTTTACAAAAATATATTTATTTTGCAACCCATCAAAATTTAACTTATACATTAGTAAATATTTATGTTACTTTTACTAAAATTTTGGTTACTGCATATATTCCAACGGAAACGAAAGACATTAACACTGTTTTTATTTTTTTCTAAACTCTAATAGATAAAAATACTCTTAAAATTTGATAAAGTAAAGATTTGAAATATTACCCCGGTTTTTCCCTGGCTTAAGAACTTGATATATCCCTGGTTGTTGCCATTGGGATATGGTAATCCTGTGTATTTTTGTGTCTGCCATTTTGCAACGACTTTTTCAAAAGAATTACAGAACATTTACTTAAATACCCAGCAAGTCGCCTTTCGGTCTGTGGCAAGTGGTATGAATACAAAGCGTTCAAATTACCTCTTTAGCACTTTAGCTAAATATATCTGTGACATCTCAAAAAAAAAAAAAAAGAAATTGTCAGAGGGAAAGCTTCCGTTTCCCATCGTGACAAGCGTTTCTCTCTGAAGAGACAGTTCTCTGCGAAAAAAATGTGAAACAGAAACCTATGATCATAAGTTTCTCAGGAGTTTGGAAGTGGATTTTTGCACATGGTATAAAGCCCTAGGAAAAACTTCTGTCGCCTTCGGGAAGACATCGGTTCGAACCCAGGAGTCCATTTTAAGTTTCTCAAGGTTACAGGCAATATTCTATTTTCCTAAGTGCATGGTTATGTTCTTTTATACGTTCAAATATGATACAAAAATGGGAACGGGTTTCCGTCGCACTTACTGCATTAGACAGGTAAAATTGTATAATAACCTATACTTCTTCTACATCTACATAAATACGCTGCAAGCCGCCTTTCGGCTTATGGTAGGGGATGTAAACACCAAGCGTTCGAGTCACCTCTTTAGTTTACTGTTATCGCGTAATGTTCCCGGAAAGAATAAGTCCCTGAAACGACTTATCCTCTATCTATTTCTCTTATTTTACGCTCATTGCCGGATCGGCCGAAGTAGCAGAAGGGAGTCGCATAATATCGATTACGTCTTCCGAAAATGTACTTTATCTGAATTTATCAAGCAATCGCAGCCCGACTTCGAAACTCCTCCCTTTCAGAGATATTCAACGTAGTCGACTACATTTAAATTCATTCCTTTAATTTTGTACGGGTAGTTCTGGTGCAATTGTTTCCTTTCGAAGAAGTTTGCTACAGAGTATTTATTTACATTAAGATCAATTTTCCATTCTTCGCACCTTTTTTGAATACTAGCTAAATCATTTTTTAGTGAAATGCTACCTTCGTCCGAATAGAGTTAGGATTTTCCTCATTGACTCTATAGAGATTATTGTACAAGCTTAAGTAATTATATCAATAATTGCGTAGATGAATTCATCTCTGAAGTGTTTTATTTTTGAAATCATATTAAGTTACAATAAATTCGTTTATTTGTAAGTTTTTACTTGTATTTAGTACTACCTTTGAGAAACATTAAAGGGGTTTCAGAAGAGAACATTTTATATTTCCCTCAATAATGAATTCCACTTTGTCTGTGGCCTATTTGTGTATAGATTATGTGGAGGAAAATAGATTAAATACATAGCTAGCCCTTAAGTTTGTGTATATACAATCCTTCATATAGATAAAAATTATGAATTTTTTTGGTATTGAATATACTTCAGAATATCTTGCCATGGGATAAAAATAACCTCTGGAAGAAAGGCTAAGATGGTCCTAATAAATATTTAATCTAATTATACTAGGTCTGCAAAAATCCTCTAAGTACCATTTTAGGTTAACTCCATCCTAATTAAATATCGGCCCTCAATGGGAAAACAATGATGAAAAGATTTCCCAATTCTTTGCTCGGACGAATCTTGACTGAAAATCGCCCGGGATTTCGCACAAATATCTGAAGGTATACCTGAAGGTTATTTTTGGATCCAGCTTCCGTTGTGTGCATCAAATATTTGAATGGCGCGCGACACCATTTGTGGTGAAAAAATAAAGAGACCAATCTATCGTGCGGTTTTCTCTCTTTGAAATCATTTTCGAATAAAGGGCTCCGTCATCGGTGGCTTCCTCTTTAACTCGCTTTTCAAAGCTTCCGGGAGACAAAAGACTGTCGACGCTGCGTAAACTTCAGTACCCCTACCCGTTTCCATAAAAAAATTAAGATAACGTATAACTGTCATACTCTATATAGTAAAGCCCTGTAGGATAATCCAAGGAATAAAAATAATAAAATACGCATATACGTATATACATTTTCCGTCCCTGTGATCATCCGACGTTGGTGAATGAAATGTATGCCTATGCCTATGGAAATGTCCAGCAAGCCACCTTTCGGCGTGTGGCAGGGGGTGCATGAACCATTACTCTATTTCCCTAATCGATTCCTTTCGCGTATCGTTCGCGGAAAAATGAGTTTTTGAATCGATTCGTTCTAGCATCTATTTCCCTCATCTTCCTCATAGTATAAGAACTACCCATGTGAAATGAAGAACGCATTACATAGGCTACATCATCTGTGCTTTCTCTAAATGTATTCAGTAAATCAATCCTTTATTTACATCTTCTATCTTCTAAAGATCCCTATCCTGCGACCTGAAGCATCTGAGTGACGCTCACTGATGAATTCTTCACGAAACGTATCGCCTTTTGCTGCACCTTTTCTAATTCTCGAACACAACACTTATCGGCAGGGTCTCATACACTACATGCATGCTCAAGATGAGGCCTAGCTATCCAATAACTTTATAATGGGAGAAAAAATGCACACTGCCGGATATTTCATTATGGATACTCGAGTTTAGACATGAATTAAAACTACGTGCTGTATGAAATCTCAAGGAAACGGTCAGGCTGTGTATGAAAGCTGTCTAGGAAATAGGTTACTTTATGCTTTAAATAAATGCAATTTTCGATTAATTTTAAAAATCCCCTCATCCAGGGTGGCCACCATTATATAATTTCGTCGTTTTAATGAGAAAACAAACTTTTCTTTGTACCTAGGTAACGCTTGGTATTTCAGATGTCATTTCAGACAAATAAAAACAGTTTAAAAGTATTCAAATAGATCGTTCCCGTTTAACTGCGAAGCGGTTTGTTAATATCTGGCATTGAATCAGCTCCAGGAATCCTCGCTTTAGCAACACGGGCATAAAATTAAGTTAATTAATTCCCAAGGAAAAACGAACATGAAAATAGTCTGACGGGCTTAGGATACTGGGCGGGACTTTCCCTGGCAGACTTTTTACTAGACTTTATTTCTATGGGAATTTTCCCTAGGAGCACATTTTTACGTGCAATGATACCTTTCACCCTTTACCTCTTACCTCCAATTAATTAAATTAACGTTGAAACTCATTTACCCCTGCTTATCCCCTCAAACCTCGATTCGGCGAAATTTAATTAAGTTCCTCTAAAATGGACTGTTGGATGAAAGTTTTAATAATTTCGCGAAATAAATATATCCGACTGACGCGAGGTAAAATTTTTTAATATTAATTAATGGAAACGTCCGTTTCATATCATGAGTAGTCAAGTACTGGGACGGAATACTGTATTTTCCTATTGCTGGAGTTGAAAAAAGTCGGGCAAGGCTTTTAGTAAATTCCTTTTATAACTGTCTAATATGTTGAACATTGCCAAAGATTATGTTCGTCACGAATGTAAAGTGGTGTACGTATCATTAACAACTGAGAACAGACATTTTTAAAGTAAAGAAAATCATACATGACAGATGTGTTTTATATTATAACGTTCTAGTTCTTGAGTTGGTAATGTTTTTAGTAAGAGAATTTCATCAATACGTTCAAGTGTTACTTTTTATAGAAAAGAAACTCGCATATTTAAAAAAACAAACATAAGTTACTTAGTGCTTTCTCCGAAAATAATCTGCATAAAGAGTACAGTCAAACAAAGGAAAAGGTAAAAAACACAATATAAATAATAGTAATAAATACTGTTTTTTACTGCCGTTCAATAGCTATCGAAAATCTTCCCAGTCTTTTAAAACCTTTTGTCGAACAAGCTAACTTTTACACTTAGAGGAAAGATACTTAGGAAGGAGATACGAAAATATATTTGGGCATTAATAATAATATAATTAGATGAATACGCAGTAGGAACAGTAAATAAATAGAGGCATAAGTAATGTAAGAGGAAAAAATAGAAACCCCGCAAACGACCCACCCAATGCAAAGAGGCAACACCAAAGCCTGCTGAATTAACTAGAATTCATTGAAAGTAATATAATCCTAAGTGATGAAGAACTTTAATTTTATTCGAGTGGTCGAATGGGAAATCCTAATGGTAAACAGTAGTGGAAATTGTCGACGTCCCTAGGACTCGAACCCAGAACTTTCACTTCCTTGGCAGATGTCATAACCACTAAATAATCCCACCTGCCTGAGAACTGAAAGACCTGAGTTTGAATCACAACTACGTCTCACAACTACGTCCATATTTTTCAGTTTTGTATATCCTTGGGTTTCGAAAAATTTGGCTTATTTTGGCCTAAAATTGAGGCCTATATGTGCGAAGCAAGTACCTCTAACCAGTTTCAATGAAGAGATTGTCGCTAAAAACATTGCGACATATACAATACGTGATATAAGTAAGAAAATGTAGGCCACGTAGAATGCGAGAGAAAACAGATTAGCCAACAATTGACGGCCATTTAAGCTATGATTGTAGCAACAAAAATAGCAACAAATAAACCTCCTTCAACGTATACAAAACTATAATCGACACAGGAACGTTACAATGCGAGTTGCTAAGGAACAGTCAACAATAGAGCGAATTAATGTCCGAACAGTGCTGCCACACGACCGAAACCGGCACTGGCCGTAGGAAAATGGGACCGCAAAATATGAGAAAAAATGAAATTGGATGAAGAAGAGATGTTGACAGAATAGGAAGAGAGAGCATCTCTTTGGGATGGAAAGCGAAGCTTAAAAAACGTTGCCGAAGAGATAAAGGGAAAGGAAATATGGCGAAGGGTGCGTCCGTACCCTTTCCTTCGAATGTTTTGCTGACAAAAGAAACAACTCGGCCCCAAGATTTCCATGCGTGCCATAGAAAAGAACGAAGTCCAAAGGAAGCGCTTGCTGACACACTTTGAAATTCTGTGTACGTAACGGCCGCAAAAGGAGCGCAAACAGCTTCTCCTCTGTTTTTCCTCCACTTCCTTTTTTCCCCGCAGATAAAAGCGCCATCCTCGGTTTCGCCGAAAGTTGAGGAGGAAAGCCCGTCACGTCCTCCGAAAAACAACGTGGAAATCCACTTTTACCGCAAGTGCCTTTACCAACTCGAGACTTAGGCCGAACATTTCAAATAGTACGATTATCGTCCTTTGTGCGCCCTTGGGAAAATAATGATGCTCTCACAGTAAACAGTTTATATCCTTTACCTGCTGAAGAAGAGGATTTTTTGAGTTATATCCGACTCTCTTAGAAAACCGACCAGCTATTCAAAATGTCGAGATCTGCGTTATAACTTATTAGCGGGATCTTTTTCGTCTCAACATATCGTTTTCATCGATGTTTCTCTACCTTTTGGTCGTACATATAAACTACTTTTATTATTCGTTTGATTGTTTGACAATGCGTTTGATTGTTGTCGATTGTTGTATTATGAATATAGATCGATAAGGATATCCAACAATAGCTAGAGGTATTTGCATTCCATTCACGGTACCTCATGTAAATTACTCCCGGCATATTTTTAACTGCTGTTCAAAACGTCGAATTTTGCGTTATAACTATTGCGGTCCTTTTAGTATCGATGTATCGTTTGTTTCGATTTTTCTTTTGGCCACGAAAACTTCCTGTATTATTCATTTGATTGTTTTCTTAATGTGCAATTGATTGTTGCCGATTGTTGTATTATGAATATGGATAGATAAAAATTTCCAACAATAACAATAGAGGTATCTTTAATCAATTTACTGTGCCTTCAGTAAATAGTTCCCGGCAAATTTTTCACTGCCGTGAAATAGCTGTCGAAAATCTTCCTGATTGTTTAGCACCTTTGGTCAAAAAGTAAACTTTTGCCATTCGAGGGAATAAAATTAGGAAAGATATACAAATAATGCTTACGGAATTGATAATAATAAAGTTTTTCACTCAACGGCATTCAAAAGTATGGATAGGATAAGACATCTTCATTGATTAAATTACACTAAGTTAATAAATTCGTTAATTACTAATTACATTGTAAATTTACATTACATTATTAATGACATCATAACAAAAGCTACATCGTTATTTATATAAACATATAATACATGCATTACAATAGCTACATCAAAGTATATGAAGATAAATACACAGTCACATTTTTCTTTCATTAAAGGAACTCTTTTACGCTATAAAATTACTTGCAAAGCAAGCATTTTCTTCAATTTTTTAAGGTGTAAGTGTACCCTTAACATTCTTCAATTGATTTGGCAGCATGTTGTACATTTTCAATGTAACTAACTCAAAGATGCTACAAATCAATCCCAGACAACGTGATCCTTAATTATATGACGTAATCGTTCGAGTCGTTGCTAAGGAGTTTAAAGAAAAGTTACTCAATAGTGTTTGTCAGTTCGAAAATAGGAAGTCGTCTTCAGAATAAAGACAACGATTTCCGTGATTAATGAGCTAAAAGATGCTTTAAAATCTCTTACGCTTCGACAGTCCCTGAAATGGTTTATTTTCCTCCGACCTAGATTCAGGGCACGCGTGGATTCTCGAGATTGAAGTGATTAGTCGAGAAGATGATTCCAAGCCGCTATTTTCCGGAAGAATTTCGCTGCACTTGAGGCACCAAGTGGATTAAGTCGTCGGCGAAGGCAAGCTAATGAATTGATGGGAGCAAAGCGACGAAAAAAATAAATTTGAAAATCTTTTTTCATCTCAATTATCCTATCGCATCCATTAACGTTTGCCCTTCTGTACAAATGCAGCATTTCTAAAAGATATAAGTGATTATTTTCTTGTAACAGCAAACTTAATCACCTATTTGCTTGTCAACAGCTAAATTGCTAAGAGTTAGTAATGTAGTTTTAAAAAATGTTTCCCAAGGAAAATTAACGCCAAAATAAGGACATCTAAGGGTACAAAATGTAGACAGGAAACAATTTCATTAATATTTTAATGAAAACATCAACGTGAAATCTTGCTGGAAATCGTCTGAAACGTCGTCATCATTCTGAACTTAAATAACTCAATCTTCGAAATTTAAGACTTCCATTTTCTTTTTTCCAGATAGGAAATTATATTCGATAGATCGTCCGATTCATTTCATAACTGCATTATCTGAGACCGTTTGTTTCTTACATGCTCACTATCCCAAGTAGTATAATGAGAAGGGCTTCAATGTAAACCAGATCGATTTCAAGATGGAAACAGTTGCCATGAGACGTAACACAAAGATAAAAGAGTTTAACCAGCTTGGGGACGACCTACATGTACAGCAATGCCCTGTAAGCCACCTTTCGGCATGTGGCAGGGGGTGTAAACACAAAGCGTTCGAGTTACCTATTTAGAATCTATAAGGAAAAGGAACACGGCTATGGTAAGACATGAGTCTTTGGGAAAAGCTCCAGAAAGCCGTTGTCTGCGAGCAAACCAACCGTTGGAAATTTTCAACCAGCAGAGGTTAGGATTCCCTGTGGTCGCGCTTTCTGAGTATTGAGAACAATACGTATTTCGGATAATATATAGTAATATCTTCGTAAGAGAAGAATAACTCATTCCTCTCTATTCAGAAAAACTGAGTTCGGTAACAAACAGAATAAAACTTTCTGAATTTTAGAACCTAAATTTGCTCTTATGAAAAAAAACACCACACCCACAAGAAGGGGGTGTGTATTAAATTTGCTAAACCAACGGATAGTTGACTAGCTTTTTAAGGAAAAGGCAGGTTAAATCGACTCTGAAAAGCAAACAAAACAGTACAGAAACATTATTTCATAAACATAACTACTAGAAAAAAATGTTCATAAATAACCAGGTAAAGAACGTTATGAAATGCATATATTACGGTATCAAAAAAGGTCAGTATCAAGATAGCAATAAAACTTCTAAGTGCAAATATATGGAAAAATAATGATTTAATTACTAATGATCGGCTTTGTCGATATCATTTGATAGAAGTTCATTAAATGTCTCATAATAGTAAGCTGAAGACATCAAAGATGTTTGGAAATAAGGTATTATGTGAATACAGACATTTCCGCCTATAATACAGTCCTGTATAGAATTCATGGAGAATTCTATGGCAATTAAAAATGCATTTATGGGCTAAAGAAATAATTAGAACGCTTGAAATATGAAATTATCCAAAAGCACTGTAACTGATACCTGGTGGTGATATTTCAATTGACTCATTTATATATTAAATATATTTTTAATTTACGGTAAAAGTAAATTATATTATGATAATTAAAAGGAAAAGGAATTTTTAAATCAAAGTTACTATTAATATATATTAAGCTGAGGACTCATTCATAAATAGAGGGATTAAAGTGTGGAACAGTTTGCCTGAAGAGATCTCTATACCCTTGCATGAGGAGAAAAAAAAAGGAGTTTAGAAAAAGATATAAATTTCATTCGGATATAGAATTGCAAATTGTATAAATATGTTATTTAAATTTAGATTGATTGTAATGTAAAGGATGCAACATGTATAAGAGATGATTTGTTGTGTACTGTATGTAATTAAAGAAGCGTATGGTCTTTGACTAACCTGCCACCAGACTTGTGCCTTTCCGCGGCCAAATTTTGTAAATAAATAAATAAATGATATAAATAGTACAATATTATATAATCATAATCTTTTGCTCGTGAATCACCGTCACCGAACGTGCGAAAACAGAAACGCATCGCTTTTATTCCTCCATCCCGCTAACGAGTGTTGAATGTAGGCGACACACAGACTTGAACATTCAATTCCATCGCACACGACTGATCGAAACTGCAGCAGGAGACACAAATGGAATATTCAAAGCACTTGTCATTCTCTGGAATGAAAAGGTGCGGAATTCCCGTTACAGGCGCATCACGGGGAGTCACTTAGCCGTCTCGCCTCTTCAAATTCCATTTCGTCAAACGCGCAACGCTACAAAAATATCTCAGGAACATCTGCATGGAGCCATAAGCGTCCGGGATTCACTCATTGCTACGTGCTATTGGTAACTGAGGACGTCTCGTTGCTAGGTGATAGCCGCCTACTTCGCCGCTATTATGCGTTTTGTGATATCTCAAAAGACAGAAATAGTCAGAGGGAAAGCTTCGGTTTTCCATCGTAACAAGCTTTTCTCTCTGAAGAGACATCTTAAAAAACGAGAAACAGCAAGCTATGCTCATAAGTTTCTCAGGAGTTTGGACGTGGATTTCTGCACGCGGTAGAAAGCCCTAGAAAAACTTCTGTCGCCTTTGGAGATACATCAGTTCGAACCCAGGAGTCCATTTTAACTTTCTCAAAGTTACAGACGATATTCTACTTTCCTAAGTGCATGGTTATGTTCTTTTATACGTTCAAATATGATACGAAAATGGGAACGGGTTTCCGTCGCACTTAGTGCATTCGACGGATAAATTGTACAATATCCTATACTTCTTCTATATCTACATAAATACCCTGCAAGCCGCCTTTCGACCTATCGCAGGGGGCGTAGACACCGAGCGTTCGAGTTACCTATTTAGCTTATTGTTATCGCGTAATGTTCCCGGAAAGAATAAGTCCCTGAAACGACTAATCCTCTATCTATTTCTCTTACTTTACGCTCATTGTCGGATCGGCCGAAATAGCAGAAGGATGTCGCATAATACCGATTACTGTAAATGTACTGTCTCTGAATTTATCAAGCAATCGTAGCCTATATTCTAATCTCCTTTCCTTCAAGGATTTCCAACCTGCGTCTGAGATCATTTGCGTAACGCTTCTTTTTCTATCGTAGCAATTTATAACATTTACATTTAAACTCCGCAAACCGCCAGAGGCGCGTGGCAGGGGGTGTAAAAACACCGATAATCCTGTCACACCCTAACTGCTATAAGCTTCTCTAATATTACGAGGGTAAAACGACCAGAAGTAACTATCCGTCCTGGCAATCACTTCCCTAAATTGCCTCTTAGTATTCTCTCGCGCACGTTGTTAACTGGAAGAACAATATCAGCTATCTCGTCGACGAGATCTGTAGTGATAAAATTTTGGAAAAGCTTACGTCGATGATCAAGTATTCTGTCTCTAAGCGAAGTCCACCCGAGGGATTCTATGACAGCCGAAACAGTACTGTCGAATCTAAAGTCTCCCTTGAACAAACCCAGCCGCTTTACGTGGAACCATCTCAGGATCGGAGACTAACCCTACTTCGTGAGGACCCTAAATTGCACGGAAATAACCGTGGAGAGGTCTAATTAAGGAAAAGTGTGCTATTTCCTTTACACTTGATGGACATAACCTCAGAATCCTACTGGCTAACCTTTGCATCCCATTCGCCTTTTCCACTACGCTTCGAATATGCTCTTTGAAATAAAAACTACTGCTGAGCGTAATTCCTAGGTATAGTAAGTCGTATCATCTTACGCTGTACTTTCTCGAGTACGAGGTACTTGCGATGCTATCGTAATGTATCACTAATATTTCCTAGGGTAAATGGGCACGCAAAAAGGTTTAAAAGACCGGCAGTCTAACGATATGTAAGAAATGTATACGAAAGTAATGTTAGAGTTCCTCCTTTCATTGCAATCCTAATTTTTTCCATCGAACTGAGAGAGTCGCACTCCGGAGGTGTCGAAAATCATTCTCGCTCCTAATTGGGTGGTAATTAGAGCGGGGAACTGTTGTACTCTGTAATTTCTTTTTGTCGCAGTCGGTGCTTTTGAAATTCCGAATTAAAAAGAACCTCCCAAACTTTCTTTTGTTATTTTTTTAACTTCTCTCTATATTTCTTTCCCCTGATGAAAGGAATGACTCCTTTTATCGCTGCGTTCCCAAGTGAATTCTTCGCGCTTTTTTCACTCTCCGTAGAAGGAAGTTCTCGTTAATAATACAAACGGGGGAATGTTTGAGGAAAGTGAACAAATTGAGCAAAAAGCTATGAGCCTTACAATTAGCTTTTTTACGCAGCCTTTGCCACTGTGCTTCGATTGATGAAATTTTAAAGACGTACGACTTTTGGCACTTAAAAAAATTATTGAAAGAATTTCTAAGAGTTGCAGTCTCTCCTAATTGCGAATTTTGGTTATCGTAACCGAGTGTCATAGAAGATCGAATTTCTGAATGGTGGTTCAGGGACATATGGGCGACGGTCAAAATGGAGACAGGACAACTCGGCAACAAGACATCTCGTCGAAAAGATACCTTGGCGACAGATTCTTTAATTGTTAAATTGGGAAATAGTTTAACAATTAACTTGCATTACTGAATACTGCAAAAAATGTTAATGATTATATAGTAATTGATTACCTACCGAAATTTGGTGGAATTACATATTTTAAGATTTCTCCTTGAGGATTGCTTTTGGCCAGTCAATCTGAAAAATCTAAAGTGTGTAGGAGGAAGGAACAAAGTAGTACCTCTAAACTGATCAACAACGATATAATTTCGGAGTTTTGCCAATATTTTAGCTGTCGCTGTCCGAAATGTTTCTTCCTATCTCTTCATGATTATATGTTTCATAGTTAAGAAGTTATAAATGTTATTCTTGAAAAAAGCATAAACTACAGCATTATGAACAATGTTATTAAGAATTATATAGCAAGCAGTGTAATGAATATCTCAGTTTATCAAAGAAATGATCTTTGTATTATAAGAATTATTTGCGATACTAGTAGCTATCAGAATCATACAACCAACTACTCATTATTAATAAGAATTATATTGCTAGTAGTCTAATAGATATCTCAGTCAATCAAAGAAATTATATTTGTATTATAATTGTTCCCTTACGCAGTGGAGAGATGATAATTATTTCACACCAACAACCAATTGATTTCCGCCTAACAATGGTGCGTTTACTGTGTTTAGTGGCTGTTGCTACAACAACTGATCGTTTGTTATTTATTTACCCATAATTTTCAAGCATAATCTCTCAACAAAACATCCGTTGTTGTAAAACTCCTCTTTCATTTTACTGTTTCTATACCCATAATAAGGCTTAATACAGCAAACGTTTTAACACATTATTCTAGACGAATGATGAATTAAAATAACAATAGATAATAGACAACAATTATACAGATTACGTCACGGCATCAGAGACGCCTCCGATACAGGATATAATGCACTGTTGAATTAGTTTCATCCAATCAAAGGACGCTGCATGCATGATATTTAGAGATGCTCCAGAATGATGTCTAAATGGTGACGACAATGGAGCATCACGCCCTTAGAAGCCCTAGATTGCTGGGTGGCATTAAAGCATCAACAGAATGGACCGCCGAGCACGTGGGAGAACGCAGATTGGTGGACTGAAATTTCTAGGCCGTGCGAGACCGCTGAATAGCCAAGTGTTGGGAATGAGGAAGAAGTTCTTTAGGAAGATTTTTCTCGTGGGAGGAGATGAGAAAACGATTTCAGCGTGTAGCCGGAAGTGAATCAGGGTTGCCAACGGGAGAAATATGATCCGGAGACTCCGGGCACCTACTGAATAGTAGTAATTTTCTCAGTTTCCTTACTTAAAATCTCCAATATTAGACCAAAAGTAAATAAGTACACATTGCAATATGTTTACAAGAATATACATTCTTCTGTCTCTACGACTCAAATAATAATACATATGTATTATGTATGCGTGATGAAACAAAGGCAATTATCCATCCACTTAATAACCCCGTCATTTTCATCATACGCAGATAGAAGATTCGAAAAAAAAATCCCTAAATATTCATTAACGTTCCACTGATTTTCTGCAACCCCATTAAATATCATAATAAGTGAAAAACGTTTTGTTCGGTTTCCAAGACAAATATACCAAATATACTGGGAAAATCGTACACCAATAAGATTTTTTTCTTTCATACCTCTCGTTTGATGTCTTTTGCATCAAATCTTTAACTGCTTGAACATTTTGCTGTTCATTGAAGTGCCAAATCTATTTTTTTATAAACAACTTTGCATGTCCGATAATTACATCAAATATCCTTGAGAAAATCTTCGATAGATTTTAAGTGCATATTTCATATGTATTTACAATTATCTGAGGTTGAATATTCCTTTGATTTAAAAATCATGAAACTTCTGGTTGATTAATAAATTGAAATATCTGGTGAAACATAAACTGACGTCATCAAAAACCTATCTCCTTATCAAATTCATCTTTAAGTTAGGAACGTTACTGCAACCTTTTCCATGGGGACGTTACATTTAACTGGTTTCCATGGTAGAATTGAATGCTTGAAAATTTAAAATCCCTGTCATATTCGACAGGGTAATCTTGGAAGTTTGGAAGATTAATACAGAGAAAGATTCTACAAATCTTAAAATTTGGGATGGAAATCAAATATAGATAACAGATAAATCATTAATTGACGTTTCCATGGCAACCTGGTATAAATTCATAGGAGAGATCGGAGGCTCTTTTGATTCCAGCAAAACTTAATACTTTTGTATATTCAGATATACTAGAGTAACCTCCTATATATACCCGGTGCGGATATTGGAATAAAAACAGAAGAAATACAGTAATTAAAACACACGCTTGCTTTGAACGTACAGGAGTTGAACATTGTTAAACTAAGAACATTTCCCATTATTAAATTATACATATTCGATTTAACATAGCTGCCCGATGTTGAATCGAAAGAGTTCATGGAAGAGGAAAGCAGGAACCTCAATTCGCTGTTGTCTAGGAAACGTTTACTTAAATCCTCCTCTCATTAACACGATAGGCTCAAAGCAGGACGGAACAGCGACGAAGGATTGCTCATTAATGGGGCACGTCTATAAATTTCTCAAAATTTAAAAATCCAAAGCCTTACGGGGGCTCTAATGTGACGTGAATTGTTAAACGTGAGCATTTCCATAAATAATTTATTTTGCATTAATTCCATCAATTTTGTAGCATACCTTCAAGTTTCTCCATATATCAAGGGATGCATTATGTGCAAAGACCTCGGAAATAGTAGCTTCTAACCCTAGAAACGGAGAAGTTTGCGTAGAAAAAGTTTTTTTTTTTAGAGAAGCCACTAGATGTTTACTCAATAACTACTGGAAAACTTCGTGTTGTTCAGACGCCCGCAGTAACTCATCGTCAAGGTTTCATCCACGATTCCGAAAGGATCTAAAGTGGTAGAAAAGTTAATTTGATGTAAAGCAAGCAAGAACGCTTTCTGCTGCGCACCTCATCGTTAAAACTACGCACAGAAGGTGGAATGTATGCGGAAAGGGAACCCTGAAAGTTAAGCATACTTTTTTCTGGTAACTAAGTGTTACCAAAAGGAAAAAAAAGTCATTACTGAAGTTTTAAGTTTGGAGCGGTCCCAAAATATTGTCGTTAAACTCCTTAAAGTGCAGACGTGTAAAACCTAACTAATTCCGAGAGAAAATAAGATAATTCTGTTTATATACTTACATTCTTGGAAAATATTTTTAGTGTCTTGATTCATTTCCTCAATACAAAATACCACTTTTTCGTGATAAATGCGGTAAATTTACAGCGTACGTAGTAACAGATCATATGCACACATCTACATATTTCTACATCTACATACGTAAGCCGCCTATCGGCGTGTGGCAGGGGATGCATGCACCATATGGCTTGTATATACTATACTTTATCCATTTACCGATACAGGTATAACTCGATTCTGAAAAGGGATAATTAATTCATCTCATTTGTAGGACTTGTTTGAACATATTTATCATGAATCTCAAGTAATATGTCTGTACAGTCTTCAGCCCGATGGTTGGTTGGGACCTCGCCCCCTCCACTATCAGCAACGAAGAGCTAAAAGAAGAAAATGAGGTTTACTAGGCAAGATGAGGAGTGAGGTAGTTTGCCCTTGCTTTCCACACTGAGACCGAATGGTATAAGCGGAACAAATCCATGTAGGTGAAGCACAATGACCCTACGAGTAACACTTTTTATTGCATTCAAAAAGGAGAAATCTTAAGTAATGCCATTATTCAGCATTATTCATACCTCAGTAGCTTTCATATTATCATAGCCATGAAACAAACTAAGACAAAAGTATATGAAAGATTGATTTTTCTCTATTATGCACCAAAAGACAAATGAGGAATATTCCACTAATCAGGGCGTGGCAGCAGAACTATTCAATAACCTAAAATGCCAAAAGAATAGCAGTAGTAGTAGTATTGTGAAAAGTGCTTCGACAGCTTAGGTCATTTCGCACGTGGGCCCCCACCGGAAATCGAACCCGGGACCGCTTTCACCGAAATCGAACGCGTTTCCCACTTGGCTATCCGGGAGCACAACCACAAGAATAGCGTATGATTTTTAAGTTTATCTTAGTCGTTATTTGACTTGAAAATAAAACCACAACAGAAAAATATCCCAACAATAGTTTGTTCAAATGTCTGCACTTCTACTCGTACAAATCGTGAAAGATTCGAATTCCTTTGTAAGACAACAATGAGAAACGAGTCTTTATTTCAGCAACAGAGCTCTACAATAATATTGATGAATAATAATAATTTTATGTCTCTATTGAAGATTGAGACTTCTTTGTCCCTTCTTACTTCTCACGGTTTTTGTTGAATATTTAAATAAAAATATAGCTCTTGAGAGATAAAGAAAGAAAATCAGCAAAAGAAAATGAATTTCATGTAGGTTAAAATAAAGAACCCAAGTCTGAACTCAGGTAAAGTAAAATCAAGCAGGGAAAGGCCCACGAGAAGCTAAGCGTGAAAAGACTGCGAAAACCTACTAAAAGTAACAATTAAGTTTGATAAGGAGGGAGAATAAGAAAAAGGTGATTACCAACCATAGCTAAACCATCAATCCGCGAATAGAAATAAGAATCAACCACTTGTACTTGTAAGAGTAAGAACAGCGTTTATGAGGATCTGAGAACGATATAGACAATCTTAGAGGTTAGGAGTATGTAGTAAAGATGGTGATAAAAAACGGATGATCTGTAGTAAAAATCATTATGTAACTGAATTTGCATGTTAATAAACTCATCTAGAAAGCTTCATTTGCTCCACCTGTTTGGACGATCAAACATTTTTTTGAATAATTTTTGCATTATTTCAGTTATGATAAAATTTGCTTAACCCCTCCGCCGAATTCGTTGATCCGAACATTCAACAATTTCATCACAATATCACTTCTTAGACCAGCTTTAGTTGACAAAGGCGGATTCAATAATTTCATAACTTTCGCGAATAGAATGGCTTAAGCAACGTTTCCATGGCAATCTGGCGTAAATTGCTAGGCGACGGATCGTAGGGGCTTTTCATTCCAGCGCAACTTAATACTTTTATATATTCAGATATAATAGAGTTAACCTCTAAGTAGACCCGGTGCGGATATTGGATTAAAGATAGAAGAAATATAGTAATTAAAATGCATGTTTGCTTTGATCATGCAGGAGTTTAATATCTTTGAATTAAGGACGCTTCCCATGATTAAATGCAGCAATTACCAAATTTGTGGGAATATCTTTCCTAAGCACCTTAAGATGTCTTTTGTTTCAACCGTAGTTTCGTGTACAACGTTTCATGATTAACAAACCAATATACCTCTAAAATCATCAGCAAAGTCGTGGTAGTAGCAATTTGAAAATTGCCTCGGCAGCTAAAGTCATTTCGGTTCTTAATCGAGTTGTTACCATAGTTTCCAAAAGGAAATTGAAACACTCTCAGGCATAATGGTCCCATAAATACTTGCCACGTTTAAATCATTCGGCCTGCAGACGATGTGATACTTTTTTCGCGTCTCTTAATATCCCCGATTGTTACCGCGATCGATATCTGAATGACTTTTGACGTAATCCGATCAAATGGGGATTTACGTGGATTGAGCCAATGGAGAGATTTCGAGCAGACTATTTGAAAACGATGCGAAGAGCTGAAGGAATTCAAAAGAAAAAATGTAGATCTGGAAAAAGCTCAACTCAGAGATGCGCCGGAGGTTTTTTTAAAAATAACAGAACTTGGACGATAATGGGTTTTGGGAGACCGACTCCGGATTGGGGGAATAGATTACCGAAAAATAAAAATCTAAGAGATTCGAAAAAGTGAAAAGTTGGCTGCCATTATGGGAGCGCCATTTGACCGGTCATTGATACGGATCCCGCACAGAAAGTCATTAAAGCTTCCTATTGTTTGAGGATAATTGCACTTTTTCGAAATGCACTGCTCTGAAAATTTAATTTCCATTTTCAGATGGTATTTTTTTAGTTCGGCAGCTCTTTTTAAACGATTTTAAGTTTCCCTGCCGGAAGCAATATCCTATGACATTTAACCACCACGTGGGAGGCCAATTGAAACATTTATTATACATATGAATTGCTTCAACGCCCACATCGGAGGTGTCATTCGGGACAAAGGTCAGTTTATAAAACTGTTTTGAAAGCATCAAATCCAACTAAAATTAAATATATATAGATGAACTTTTACATCACTCTTATATATAAAGTAGAAAATTTGTATGTGGGTGTATGTGTGTCTGTTGGCCTAAATCTCGACAACCAGATGTCGCACAACTTTCAAACTTTGAAGTTTGTTAAATGTCTTGACCAGACAGTTAATAGGATACCTTTCATTCGCCTAACTGTCCCCAGTTCTACTCCAGACCTTTAAAACTGTTTCCATAAGAAATGCACGTAAAACTCACTCTTATCGCTTGCTTAGTTTATTTCATTTGCAAAATTGAATCAGGAAGGATATTCGTACGAAATCAAGGCAAGTACCAAAATAAGGGAAAGGGGTCATGATTACGCGTCGTTATGGCACCGATTGAGCGAAGAAATCAGGAAAAAACGTGCTCATTTGAAAAAGAAAATGATCCTCTTCCATCAAGACAATGTACAGGCCCACAATTGAGCAGTTTTGGTGGCCAAAATAATGGAATTAAAGTTCGAATTATTACAAAATCCCCCGCATTCACCGAATTTGGCTCCTAGTGACTTCTCCTTATTTCCAAACTTGAAAAAATGGGCGGACAACGGTTCAAGTCAAACGAAGAGATTATTGCCCAAATAGATGCCTATATTGAGGACCTTCCGAAATCCTACTTTTTGGACAGTTTAAAAAAATTGGAGAAACGCTTGGAAAAATGTATAGAGTTAAAAGGATATTATGTTGAAAAAAAAAAATATACACAAAATAATTGGTTTTTCTAAGGACATATTGAACGACCTTCCTACTATTTATGATAAAGCAGCGATTGTTCGCTAAATCGTGAAATTTTAATCGAGCAGCATTTTCCACATTTATTAACCACTTTCAGAGAAGTTTGTAAATTTTTATTGGTAATGAAAGAAGGGTTGAGGATCCAACCAACCTTGGAGCATATGACTGGACCCCTGAATTACGTGAAAATTTCCTTTCGGCCCTACTTCATATAAGCTTTCCCTTGAAAACGAGTCTCTCAGACACCTCTCAATGGGCCCAATTAGAAATTATCCCTGATTTTGAGTGCCAGAATTTCACTTATCAAAGTTCATCTTTGATTAATTACTGACAGAAAGCAATTTTAATAAAGAATTTTAATAAATAATTTTGATCGCCCTTCCCTTTCACTTTCCCCTTCAATTAAAAAAAAAAATATCGTAAAAAATTATCCCCAAAAAGTTTTTCATTCGCAGAGCTTTCCATTAAAACACTCAAATCAACGAATTCCTTGGCTCGAATTGACAAAACGTGTTGAATAAAATATCAGTAATTCACTGAAAAGTCAAGCAAAGTTTGACTCGAATTAGTATACGGTTCCCCTTTCGAATGAAAGTAGTTTCTGAAAAAAATTACAACCGGGAGATTTTCCTCTAATCATGAACAATCAATGTATTCATCAAAGCGAAATGTCCGCTTCGAAGAGCAGAACAGTAAGATTTCATCTAAATATCCCTTTTTCCCCTTAACGCGTTTATTCAGCAGATTACATTAAATCCCCCGGGGCAATATCGGGGGAAAGGAGTTTCCGAGAATTGATCAAAGGAATAATGATTGATTGATGGAGCCTTTCCCTTGTCCAATTCTTCCAATAAAGCTCTTCTTATCGTCCGACGACTTTCGCCTGCCGATGTTTCACCCGAGGGCTCTGATACTCATCTCCTGATTTTATTTTATTTGTTTATTTATTGTACAATACCACCGCAGTTATACGCAAACTCAGGTGGCGACGCTGACTTACACTACAATTTACGACTAACAAAAACAATGTTATAAAGTCCCATATATACAACTACACAACATCGGTGTTTAACCACCTCCTACATCAACCACAGTAGAGCGCAAATTATGGTAATTTACAATTTACACAACTGTAATTTACAACGTAATCTAAAACCACTAGAAACACTACTCATTTTACAATTAACTCGAACAATGCATCAGAATTATTGCATATAATAGCACTAAAATTACAAAATCAGTACTAAAAATTATAAAAAATCGTATAGAATTTGATGTAGTTCATCAAATTCATTGATCATTACATCTGGATTAGCAGCTCCTCTATGAACGGGATTAAGAGCTAATTGTTCTGAAGGCGGTGATAATTATTAATAAATTTGATGCTATAATCATCGGCGTGTTCTCATTAATTAATGTATTGATAATGGTCTAAATTTGTGCATCAATTTCTCTGTTAATTTAAGTATATACTTAAGTACGAATTTATATATTAATTTCCGTATCAGTGATTTTTTTTATTATCAAGTATCCCGGGTCAGCGAATTCTGTAAGAAATACCTCTATGGTTCGTTTTTCTTTCGCCTCTGTTTTGGAAATATAATTAGAAGTAATGGTCCTACGAAATAGAATGAAATTAATAAAGTATAGATGTTTTCGTTTCTATCACCGGTGAACTGTTTCCGATTTGAAATCGGACATTGTTTAAGAAAATACAGAGAAAATCGGTTAACACAATATGCAGAGGGTCATCTTCTACATTTTGCGATAACCGAATTACGTGTTAACCGGATACCTCGCTGACGCCAACCGCCGCTTAGTTCCATAGATAGAAGTATTTATCGTCACTTTTTAGATTCAAATTCATCTTAAATTAACATTTAATAAACGATTAGAATTTTAACCCGAAAACTTAAAAAATTATGCAAATTCAGCTGTTTGTATGATAATTTTTACAAAATTTAAACGAACTTTACTACACAGAGGAATATTTTTAATGCTGATTAAGATAACATTCGTTGTATCAATGCCGTTTCGTTTTATCAGGGGAATTTTACGCGAATGTCTTCCCTGGAGACCATAACATGCTTTTCGTTTTAACCGTTTCGTGGACAACGTTTCATGATGAACAAATTAATATTCATCTAAAGCTATCAGAAAAGTTGTGGTTCTAGTGATTTGAAAAGTGCTTTGACAGCCCAAGTCATTTATCACAAAAGCCCCCACCGGGAAACGAACCACGAACAGAAACACAACGCGTACCCCACATGGATATTTCGCTGAAGATCTACTTATTTTCTGTAAAATTTTGCATTTTTTTCATTTGTCTCCATGACCACCTATGCCGATTGTTGTAGTCGCATAGGTCATTGCACTATTTGGGTATAAGTACTTAATGAGGAGCAAATATGGTATTAAAATGAATCTAAATAAATTAAAAATNTATAGCAATTAATTGCTATCCTTTAACCACTCCTTATTTAGTGGAGAGACTCATAGCCCAGCGTAAAAAATAACTAAGTAATAACCGTCCTTTATGTATATATATATATATATATATATATAAAGGACGGTTATTACTTAGTTATTTTTTACGCTGGGCTATGAGTCTCTCCACTAAATAAGGAGTGGTTAAAGGATAGCAATTAATTGCTATAAATCATAAATAAGAAAAAATAAAAGCACGTAAACGAATATGTAGGCGACGGTAATTATTTCTGTAATTGGATTCCATGCCATGTTTCATATATTGTATTCTCATTTCATCATTCCGTACACCATAGCAACATACTTTGATATACGAACATACTTTATACTGTAATGTGAACATTTCATGGTTTTTATTGATAATTTAACTGCACTATCTAAGAAGATAGGAGGGAAGGAGGATATGAGGATAATCTGGAAAAAAAACATTCACTTCCTCGCTAAGTAATCACTCAAAACCTTAAAAAGATAACAGTATATAGTTATGATATACAGTATGATAAAATAAGAATACAACATATGAAACATGACATGAAATGTAATTACACTCTTTGAACGCAGACCCAGAAAGTTTACTATGAAAAGCGAAGTACTAATCGAGGCCCAGAGAGGAATTGCGGTTGCTGCACACATTCCAACCGCCCCTCCCTTCTTTGTTGGCTTGCTTATAACGTCGGTCTACTTGACCCAAATTCTTTCCAATCAGGCATTCAATGCAACCTCCCTGGCCAACAAATCAACTATTAGGTGTGGGAGAATGACACACGTGAAAATCGTGAGACCAAACGTCATTGGAAGTGGATTTCGGGAAACGACATCACATCTTTCCTGCTTCATTTCCACGCTCCGCTTCCAATCAAGGAAAACCCGGAGGCGTCGAATTGGAATGAATGTCTAATAATAGAATCCAATTCCGTCTTCACGACTTGTGCACTGCTCCATTCAATTCAATGGCGGCGCTCGGAACGTGCGGGTCTTGCGCTTTGAATATTTAAGCGCGATCCTCATCCCGCCCCTGAAAGATGGACTCAATGCCCCAACGAAGCCAACTGGACCGAAAACATCGCCATCGCACTGCAGTCTCGCAAAAGAGCTGACCTCCTTAATGAATGGAAGGCTCGGGGCGGAAGTGGTGGGTGGCGCCGCCACACGGATCTTGAGGGATATTCGGTGCATACGATGTGAGAAAAAAAAACTTTGATCCCTTCCGCATACGATCCTTATTATTACTATCTTGAGCGTTACTTTCACATAACAATTTTATGATTGTTTAACACATGTGATAATGCATGCAAAATTTTAACTATTATATAAGGTGAAATTTAATATAGCGATAATAATAAAAACAACAACAATATTAATAATAATGTATACTATTTCACAACTTTTAGGACAACAATATGCCAAATAACGCCACAAAATACTTTATTATTAATATTCATAATAATAGTATATGAGTATAACAAAAACATAACTATACACCATATCATTTTGAAAAATTTCACTTTCCGTTTTCTTTGTGTATATAATGGACAAGATGATTATCCCTCTTGGCTAATTTTCCACCGACTATTAACGAATGATTGCGGTCCCTAAATTAGATTTACAATCCCTTTATTTTGAACATGTGGGAGCTATAAAATTTCTTATATCGCGCAAGAAAATATGGGACACATAAAGAACGATACATGCATCCGTGAACTCGAGAAAGTGCAACGGAAAGCGATACGTTTTGTTAAGAAGTGCTACGATAAAAAAGCAAGCGTTACCAAAATGCTGTCAGATGCTGGTTGGGAATCCTTAAAAGATAGGAGACTAGAAGCTAGATTGCGATTGCTCGATAAATTTAGGGAAGTTATGTACATTTGCGGAAGATATAGTAGATATTATGAGACCCCCCTGCTACCTTGGACGATCCGACAATGAGCGCAAAATAAGAGAAATAGATGCTAGGACGAGTCGTTTTAAGAATTCATTCTTTCCGCGAACTATACATGATAATAATAGGCTAAAANTCCATGACCGGAGAATGACTCTCATTCGCCGGATTTGGGTGATTTGAGACGCGACGGATCCAATGGTATCCCGATGGCGGAAGAAATAAATGAAGCTAGTTTCTGCGCATGTTTTTCTCTCGCAATTGAGCGGGACGAATATTTATCAGCGGACGGTTTCTGTTCGAAGCGGGAAGTAATCATCTGTCCGATTCGTTAATGCACTAATTTAACTTTGATTGATTGTTCCTTAGGTCAAAGTGACCAAGATACTTAAATATAAAAATAGGTTAGAAGTAAATAGATATCTCATAAATTACACGATAGGAAACCGAGGATAAACTGAACGTAATAGCATGACTGAAATAATTTTTAGTTTTATTCAATATATCGTTCATTTTTTACATCGCATTTAATTGGGTACTTTCCTGTTTGAGGTAAATAAATTATTATTATATTAATGATTTCTAAAATTTTGGAAGTACTTCCGTTAAATCTTGAAATATCCTGTTTAGGGTGTGCTTTTTGTGCATGGTGCATCTTAAGTTGCAACTATGAGCTTATGTGTCTTACCTAATATGTTATACTGTATTCGTCAGACAAAAAACTGTTCTCTATTTGAGCGAAAATTCCATTTGTACGTGGTACATCCATCTTCTCTTTACGGTTATCATCTCGCACCGGAAAAAAGCAGGGATTTGAAAAGTAGTCAATTATATACATAAAATCCGAGCGACGTAGTCAATCCTTAGTTAATTACACATTGCATTTCTCAAAGTCACCGGCTATAGGAATAGAAAAGTCAAGCTGAAGTGCACTATTTGGACCTATAAATACGCTCATAAACGCTAGTATACAATTCGAAAAACGTTAGCGCTAACTTTTTCAATGGGTGCTCTTCGTTGGAGACCGGAGACTATTCATACGCATAGACTGGACATTCTTTACATTAATTTTGTCTCGGGACAACGGAACTAGACAATGAAACAAGTGGCAGTTTTGCATAATATGGAAAGTCTTGAAACTATAACCTACAGTTTACTAACGTCCATTATTGGAGGGCTTTGAATTGTTTGATTTATAAACCATTGTTGCATTAAATGCAATGAAATGGGTGGCAACAAATGCCCTACCAACTGAATCTTGGTGGAGATACGGTTGGGTAGAATAACTTAATTGAAATTCTTCCTTTTCTATAGGAACTATGCAATTATATTTCAGCATTATCTTCACATAACAATGCTATTCTTATTTTCCATGGCAAATCATCCATCGATTAACTAAGAGTTAACTAATCGATTGATTAAGAGTGATTATTGAACCAAAAAGTAAATTGTCATCCATCAACAATGCAATAATTGTTGCCAAACAAACAACAATCAGCAAAAATGTGTCATGAATTTAGAACGGCTTTATAATATGTACTGAAACATAGTCTTAATTCTTCCAATGCTAGCATGCCCAACTGGACATAGTTGCGTAGTGGTCTCTCAAATGTGGAGCTGACCTCTATCTAATGAATTGGCAAGGGTGGAAGTGGCAGGTGGAGCATCCAAGCAGATCTTGTGGGAAATAAAATTTTGAGAGGAAATATTAAAAATCGAAATTTAGAAAGGCTGTCGGATTTGTCGGACAGACAGGCGAGCAAACTACTCCTCGGCCGATTTTCTCTCCCCGTTCTGGGCAACTGGGAGTTCTATTCCTCATTTATACCTCTCTCATGACCGAGGAGCTGATTACGATCCATCTGCATTATTTCCCTTGCGACTGCGTGGGAGTAAAATTGTAATTCGGATTTGCATTTCGATTGACTTAAAATATGGATACTTATGACCGAAATCCCCATTCAGCTGGATTCCTCCTTGAAAAATTCTCGGTAACCAAACATTGAACATTTATAATATATTGGTTCTGTATAATTATTATTGATCGGCCATTGACGTTCAGAATCCTGCCAAAATTTTCACCGCATTTTATATCATATTCACTGTTTTAAATTTTTAAATACGCAGACTTTCCTTTTATGTGATTTCCAATATACACGAAATGAAAAGTTTTACTAAAGTAATTTCATTCCTGTCTTTGTATCTCTAAACAGTAATAGTAGTGTTGTTAAAATTGCTTCTACATCTAATATCATTTCGCACGTAAGCCTCACCGAGAATCGAACCCGTAACCGCTTTCACCGAAGTCGGACGCGTTACCCACTTGGCTATCTGGGAGCCCACACTCTCTCTAAATTCTTACCTGGCACTGGGAAGTACTTTTTCCCAAATATGAGGTCCATAATAAATCTTTTTATTATGCGTACATATTTTTCTCATCACCTTGGATATTTACTACATTTACAATACATGATAAATGTCAAAATTTAAGAAATATAACTTTCACGAAATAAATGGCAAGTGCGTTGAACGCTGCAAGTACATTTAATTCCAGACAATACTATTGCAGGAAACCTTAGTTAGCAAAAAGCCGCTGTAAATATTCGTATATCTAATCTTAGATAGATACAAATTCGTTATTCTGAAAGATAATGCCGTAAAAATATTTGATTGCAGAAATAAATGCAGAAATATCGTTCTAAATTACCAAAATTTCCTAAAATATCGCCTTACAGGCCATCGTTTTCGTTGAAAATAACGGTAAGGAAGAAAATTAATGGTAATTATAGCCGTAGAAAGTTCTCGAGGTAAATTTCAGAGGAGGGATTATGATAAGAAGCTACCCAAACCATTGCTAAGTTACGGCGCGGCTTTGTATACGCTGTTGCTCGATTTTCTTTTTCGAAAAAATTCCCAAACTAATCAGCGATTTGTACAGGAAGCAAACATATAAATAATACCGTCCACCTGAGTTCGCTCATTATAAAATAGCAATGGAAATCCTTTCGGAAAACGCATAACTTTTCATAAAATTTAAAACCAGAAGCAAGCCGCAAACACGTGGCGTGAAGCTTAGTACGTTCTTCCGCTGATGAGCTGCGCTGCAGTCTGCCCGCATTCACATAGTTATTAACACCCATGGCTACCACTAATTCTTGCTCTATAATCCATGACCGGAGAATGACTCTCATTCGCCGGATTTGGGTGATTTGAGACGCGACGGATCCAATGGTATCCCGATGGCGGAAGAAATAAATGAAGCTAGTTTCTGCGCATGTTTTTCTCTCGCAATTGAGCGGGACGAATATTTATCAGCGGACGGTTTCTGTTCGAAGCGGGAAGTAATCATCTGTCCGATTCGTTAATGCACTAATTTAACTTTGATTGATTGTTCCTTAGGTCAAAGTGACCAAGATACTTAAATATAAAAATAGGTTAGAAGTAAATAGATATCTCATAAATTACACGATAGGAAACCGAGGATAAACTGAACGTAATAGCATGACTGAAATAATTTTTAGTTTTATTCAATATATCGTTCATTTTTTACATCGCATTTAATTGGGTACTTTCCTGTTTGAGGTAAATAAATTATTATTATATTAATGATTTCTAAAATTTTGGAAGTACTTCCGTTAAATCTTGAAATATCCTGTTTAGGGTGTGCTTTTTGTGCATGGTGCATCTTAAGTTGCAACTATGAGCTTATGTGTCTTACCTAATATGTTATACTGTATTCGTCAGACAAAAAACTGTTCTCTATTTGAGCGAAAATTCCATTTGTACGTGGTACATCCATCTTCTCTTTACGGTTATCATCTCGCACCGGAAAAAAGCAGGGATTTGAAAAGTAGTCAGTATGTACCTCAAGGGGCCGATAAAAATGTGAAGAGATTCTCTGATTATCACGGAGTCTATAGACCTGTAAATTTAGACTGATATGGACCACCATTGGCCATTCAGAAGCAATGAATCCTCAAATTGGGTTTTACTGACACAATTAGATTTTAGTAGAATCCCCGAGATGAATGGAAGCTCTTTCATTATTCTTTAAGCGCGGGATAGAGAAAAATGTAACTTTTTATTTACTTTCGTATCAGCATTGCTCCTCATCTTGATACTTAGGCAGGGGCGTCGCCAGAATTTATCCTTCGCGGGGTTTAGAGCCGTGGAGTAAACACTGTATTGCCAACAATTCAAGGGCAGGAGTACTTCCTACCAAAATCTAATGAAATTAGAAACTGATTTATTTTAATGTTTACCCTACCAATTTACCAATGGCGGTGTTTTTATGGCATCATCTCAAGAGGCAATCTGGTTGCATGCTTTCGTTTGTTATTGGCTCTGTTCTCATGGAGGGGGAGGTTTGAACCCCCAAAACCACCCCATTGGCTACGCCTCTGTGCTTAGGTATGAGTGATGCTGAATAATGACATTCATCCTGGTTACTCCTGGTCCCCAATTATTTAAAGAAAACATCACCTTCAGATATTACAACAGTCCAGTGTTAACAGTGCTAAATCAGCTAAGAAGTGACCCAACTAATGAAATTTTTCGACTAGTCACGCACCAATTCTTTTTTAGCTTCCACAGTAAAATAGTTACTGCCCATTTTTACTTACTAGTGAAAGAAAGTCAGTATTTTGGTAAATGTTTACTTGGTACACACACACAGTCCTTTGTGGAGACCCCCTGAAGATGGAGGCTTTGTCTCTGAAATGATCATTTGGACTACCCAGAAATCCTCGTTTGTCTCTTAGCGCGAGTTTCGCTTGCCGAAATACGGCTTTTGGAGTGTTATTAAACCTCTAAACCAAGGGAAATAGAATTATGACCAACGAACTTGAATCCAGGACGAATTACTTCCGCTAACAAGGATATCAGATAATCAGGTTAATCAGGATAGTCTTAACTATGGTATATATAAAGCAGTAGTACAGTTTAAGATATATAAGTATGACATATACTAATAATATTTAATATAGCAGTAGGTCCAATGTAGAGGTAAGGTGGACATTGAAGGACAAACGCTCGTTAGAGTTTTCGAATTGTGCGCTGATCAAATGTGGCGAAATCCGGAAATTGGATTTGCCTTATTAAAGGATTCACGTTCACTAACGATGCAGGGATTGAAAGCAGTACGGTTGTTTTCGAGATGCACGTCAGTTCGTGATCGTGAAGTGTCCAACGCTGCCTAATGAAGTGCGAATGGCCTCCGGCCTCCTCGTTCATCACTGATCGATGAGGCACTTGAAATGCACCGTTTTCCGCCTTCCTTGTCCACCACTGTCCACCTTCGGTGCCAGAGGTATACCGGGAAGTTACTCGTGGCTGATTGCAGCAATGCTTTCCAAAGGATTCGTTTTCTTTCGTAACATTTCTATGATTTTTTTAAAGCTATGATTGGTAGAAATTGGTCCTGCTACCGTATCTGGACGTATTAAATATTCATCATCTGTCTTTTGGTACAGGATAGAGAAAAATGTATCTTTTATATACTTTTGTCTCAGTCTTGTTCATGGCTGCGATGATATGAAACCTACAGAGGTATGAGTAATGCTGGATAAAGACATTGATTAAGGTCTCTCCTTTTTTAATGCTACGTAAAGTGTTACTTGTAGAGTAATTGTGCTTCACCTACGTGGACTTGTTTTGCTTCTAGCATTCCGACTCTTATTGGCTTATTTTTAAGATATTTTATTCTTATTATTTTGTGATTGGACCGTTTCTCTTTTATAATGTAAAAACCTAATTTTTGATTTACGTAAACTAGCCATGAGTTCCCCCCGCGGCCAGATGAGTCCAGATCTGCTCCGCCTGCTATTTCAAAGTATCCCGCAAACTATTACGAAGTTGCCTAAAAATTCGTTAAAAGTGGAAAAAGGAGCGAATACGGAACTGAGCGGAAATTTTGCTCTTCTCTTGAGCCGGAGGGAAACCCATAACGAAAAACATTACGTTTCGATGCCCTGTATTTATGGTTCGATGCGGGCGGAGGGTGAAAGGGTAGAAAGGGTCTTGCTTTAATCGGGACGCGGGACGCCTGGTTGCCGTATGTATGCCTCCTTCCTTCAACTCCCGCCTTAAGAAATCCCAGATTTACAAATCTGTTTTAGAAAATCCCAGATTTACAAATCTGTTTTAGAAAGTAGTTAGTAAACATTGAGCCCTACATACATACAACAGCGCGTCCTTACTGTTAAACATTACTATCAAAATGGTGAAAGTTTAAAATTCAAATATTGCGATCTTATTTAAAAACCATATACTACTACCGGACTGAACTCCCGTAGAATTGATGTTACGTCATCACTGACGGAGTTGAACCTAATGTGTGAAGAACAAATTGGGGAGGGGGGCCGCGCTATTAACACGGAAATACCTACGTTCCTTAGCGACCCTGCACCTACTTCTTGATCACAACTCGCCTATATTCTTTGCAATGAAAGTTATCAGTGAAAATTGCAAGACAAAGCGTTTGCTTGCCATCGGAATGTTGGTCTCTGCAACTTAACTTTATTTTAGACAAGTGAGAAATCTTCCTTCAATGATTCTTATGCTGTCTTATTAGTTATTCTATCTTTGAAATAGTTCATAGAAAAATGGGTACATAATCAACTATTTCATGTTTTTTTATACCTCACGTTTAGAATTGCTGTTTGAAAGGAGCTATTCCGAAGAAATGGTTTTCCTTAATATCGTTTTCCATTCATTCGTATTTTATACTACTTTAACTAGCATTAATTTCGCATATACATCTCCCTTGGGAATAGAGAGATGAAGTTAAAACAATTCAATACAACGAAGATGAGGATGAAAAGTGGTTTGCTTGGCACGTAAAGGCGTGCACCTCCGAACCCAATAATAAACCAATACAACAACACTGGAGAACATCCTAAGTGCGGTTGTTAAATATTTTCATAAGGGGGTGCTAAAAATGTTCCCGAAATCAAGTATCGAAATTTACGGAATAAGTTCAAAACAAAACAAAACCGATCGGTATTGTTGTGTACTATTTTTACTCCTATCTAGCAATAAACAAATCTCCCGTACGACAGTCTGACGTAACAATAGCATTCTGTAAACGACAATGAGCGTCTTGTAGGGGTTTTTGTAGGTAAGTTTGAAGAGGTGATTTTTTCAAGAACCCTTCTGAAAGTTTTTCTTTTCTTCCTGTTATAGCAACGTCCTCTCAAATTTAGCGGATTATTTTTCTGGACATGATGAATAACGATGTACCCAGAAATAAAAGGCTGTACATTTCATTTGTGCTCGGAAAACATAACATCAAGATGTGATGCTCAAATCAATCAAGCCCAATCCCTTTTTCCATTTGTATAAACGTCAATGTAGCCCGTTCACTCAAATATAGAGGAAGCTTTAGCGGGATAAGTCATAAAAATATATGTGGCAATTATATAAAAAAATAACGCATTCCAGTTTTCGAATATTTCGACAGTCGAATTCGCCATTTGTCCCACGGATGTAGATTCAGGATTTTTTTTACCTAAAGGAAATGGCGCTTTATTTTTACACTCAATCGCATCCGAATATAAAGGCTATCATTGCATATAGAGTAACATGAATTCAATTTAAATTAATTGCTGCAATATCGAAGATTCAAATATTACATAATTTATTAACGCACCAGCTCCTAAAACGTCCTCAACCTGTAGATAGTGCGATGTAGATTTAATATCTGAATTCATGTAATGTCTTCCGATTGTGTACAAGCATCTGACTCTATTTTTTAATTCATAACTTTATCATTACGATAGAACTATTTCAGAATTCAGCAATTATTCAGTTTGAGGAATAAGATGATTGGTATCAAACGATAATTGGTGCAATTCCATGATTTATATACTTTAATACATTTAATACATTTAATGACAAAACTTGTACGATTCTACAGAATTTAAAGCAAATGTTTACCGGTTTCGGCGTGACTTCACGCCATCGTCAGAACTGACAGGAACTGGAGTAATACGTTGTATATGTCACATATTTTATGAATAAAATTATCAGAATGTTCCACAAAACATGCGATGAATATGATGACAAATAATAAGCGATTCATATCCTCACAATGCACTTAAATCATAAAATGTTGCTCACGAGCGATCGATTAAAAAATTAGTGACTATAGATCACCAATATTGTGCACATGTATTGATAAGTACTATCCTTCGCAATAAACGAGATTCGTAGCTCTTTTATGTTTACAGGAATAAGATGGATTCATAGAGAATTGAAAAAAGAATAGTTGCATTAATACGAAAAGAGCAACTCTTGCTAAATTAAATTTTCATGCCACATTTCTACACAAAAACGAGCCATAAAATAGTTTATCAGTAACTGGAGTGCCATAAAATTAATCCTAATTATTTCTTTTGCTGAGTTCTTCATCAATTACAAGTATTAATTATATCATAATACATGAAAATCTTCCCTTGAATTAGACAGCCAGAAACTAATAAAAGCAGCAATAATTGTCATTTTTCAATACTCAAATCAATTAGTAATTAACTAAATGATATTTATGAAATGGATGTGAGATTTTTAATAATTTGATCCTCATTAACATGTATACCTTGGATTAGACTCTCTGAGTAGTACAGCTAGTTTAATTTTTAATAAATTATTCTTTATACGTAGTAGATAGCAATAATTATTATATTCCGTATAATATGTATTGTATTCATCATTTTCTTCATGCTAACTTCGCAACAAACGGATTCAAAAACCGCACTTTAGTGTCGGGGGTGCAGAAGACCCGCACTTCAGTCCTCGAACCCGTTTGCCAGGCGGTCATATCGTTTATTCTTTATATTTTCCTCGGATTACTTTTTTGGTTGCAAAATTTGCTATTTCAATAATTCCTGTATACCACTCTCAAAAAATTGCACTGCTGGGCACAGAGTTGCGAAAAAATATATAATCCAGGCAACACAAAAATATTTCATTGACAGTGGGTTGTCTGCATTTTAAAAATCATTTTCATTGATTGAGCCCAGCAGTGCAACGTTCTGAAAGGGGAAAGTCAAAACCGAATTATTCAGACATTTATTGACGCATTGAATACCGAATTATTCAACCAGCGGAAACTGCGAGTAAATATTAAAACGGCCAACGCATGGTACGATAATCTCCGATTTCTAGCCATGAAAAAGAGGGACTACTAAGCTTTCGCCAAAATCACACACACGCGTATAATTTATAATGTAGAATGGTATGAAACTACTTTACAAGTTATTGATTTGCAATGAATATGAAAATGATGGAGAATTGGCTCAACGTATAAGGGAAAATTTTACAATGGACCTTTCAAATCTATTCCATCGTGATTAGAGAGATCTATTGATGGAGGAAAAATTACAACTCTGCCTGTTTCAATAAATGATAATAATCAAATTTACGAATGTATGTAGCAAAGTTGATTTTAGAGGTAGTCTAATGGGGCATTTTAATCCTACAATTGATGCAAAATTTTAAAAGAAGAGAAAATTAACGAAATGCCAGGATCGCTCTCAACCACTAACGCGCGAAAACTTGATCGGTAAATGATTTTTGCACGGATAACACTAATCAAAAAGGAAAAACACTCCGGTCGAATGGGGCAAAAAATTTTAACGGAGAAAGGAACGGAAATCTTCGGCATGTCCATTATGACTTCAGAATCGATCAGATCTTCGGGACGGACTGCAATGCAGTTACCCTCCTGATCCAATTCAAACGCTTTTCAAACCCCGCATTCATGCGCTGCGAGACGTAAGCCGGGCTCGTTTCCCTTCTCGAAACAACTCTGGCGTGCGCGACAGCTGAGGCATAAACCGAGGAATTCGAAAGAAGGAAAGCATTCGGAGCCATTGAGGTGAAAACGCTCCGTGTAGTTTCAAGTTTTCCCGGCAATAAGGATCTTGCTTCCTGTTATGGTCGCAGTCGCTGGGTTATCGGTAATGAAATGAAAATCTGAGATAACAGCGTGGGATTCGATTCAGTAAACGCTTCGATACGTACCTACACAACTTTAGGTTAAAGGGGTGTTTTCCCTGCTCGCCCATGCATAGTGAAGGGGAGGAAAGTTGCAAAACCACAAGATGTGCTACTCCTTTTTTTTGGAACTCTGATATCTGTGTTTACCACTCCCGGAACTCGGTTATTTTCAACATTTTCCCTATTTTTAAATGTTCAAGATATGCTGTAATTTTTTTTTTTTTTAACCCTCCCATCTCTGTTTCCCAAGCTTCACTCAAATAGTCCCTAAATTTCGAACTTTTCGTACACAAGTTTTCCTTCTAGAATTTGGATATTGGTTAATTTACCTACAGATGTAGATTAATCCAGGACTTCTTAACGTCGTATTTTTGCATCGATCATAATCACACATGATGCAAACTTGTTGTTTTGAGCAGAAAAAGGCATAACGGCAGGGACTCGCGGTGCAAATAGTCGAACAAGGCGTTGTTTGTTTCGTGGTAAGAATTATGAAATTACTCGTTTACTTCTACATCTACATCAATACCCTACAAGCCGCATTTCGACGTGTGGCAGGGGGTGTAAACACCGGATTCTCGAGCTATTTCTTTATCTCGTATACTCATAAAATAGATAGATGTACAAATGCATCCCGTAGGATTTCTAATCGATAAATTTATATAAAACAGAAAATATTGAATTTTGAGCAACTTAAGTTAATTTTATCGTTTAAAATTGGATACCTAGCCCGCGCTACCATCCTGCTTTTATCTAAGACTATGGAAGTACCCTGCAAGCCGCCTCTGGTAGAAGATGCATGCGCCATGACTCTACATCCCTAGTCGATTACTTTCGCGTATCGTTCGCGGAAAAATGAATTCTTGAATCAATTCTTTCTAGCATCTATTTCCCTGTTCTTCCTCGCTCTTGTTGAATAGAATATTTTTCGTTTTTCTTATGGCACAGAAGAAAGGAAAATGTATCTTTCATTCACTTTCCTCTCATCCTTCCTTATGCTTGTGAGAGCATGAAAAATACAAAATACTACGTACAGTATTCTTAATTGGGTAGGTATTACGATTGCCATTGATGATATCGTTCCCGGATACGATTCCCGGAGGTGGTCCATGTGTGAGGTATTACCCAGTTGTGGAAGCGCTTTTAACAATCCTCCGATAATATTGGAGTTGCTGAGCTCCACTTACTTTTGATTTAAGCCATCCATAGCAGTCTGACTTGGTGAGGAAAGAAATCAAACTACCTCACTCCTCATTTTGTTTATCTACCTCATTCCCCCTCCAATTTTTATATATAATTTTGAGAACATGAAGACCCAACCAGCCTTTGATCTGATAACCTTTCGTTGAATGTCAAACTTGAGCGGCGCGACCATGTTTAAATTGTAATAATAGAAATGGAAAACTTTGTACTCTTCTTCAGAAAAGTTAATTTTATACAAGTTTTGCAAGCATCATTATACTACATTAACCGCATCAAGTTCGATGGAAAATTCCCCCTTATATCCATACTCGTCTCTTATCTATTCAATTTTGAAGTTTGATTTATAATAGTGGTCTCAATAGCTAAAAAAAAAGGTCGCGTTATTTCAAACCTGTTGTCGAACAATACAATGTTGGATTTGGTCAGAAAATATTAATTGCTGATTGAGGCTACTTCAAATATTCGAGAAATGTTCCCATAAATCTGGTTAGAAAAGTGAAAGAGGAGCATATTTAACGACTGATTCCCAGTTATAAGTTCGAATCAGTATTGACTAAATTTGACAGCAATGGAAATCACGTAAAATCGTATCCACGTGTCTATGATAAATGAAATTTACATTTTGTATAAAGATCAACGCAATTTTTCAGATAAGTTGAGCTTTGAGCTTTAGAAGAAACGAAACCATTCGAAATGAGCAGTTCTTGGACTGCAAGAGACGTTAAGAGACCAAGAAAAAGACCTAAGGAGAGGTACCATGGTAACGATCAGTCCAGAATGATGAGAACTATGGAAGGCCTACATCCGGCGTCGAACTGAAAAGGGCTGATGGTAATAATGATAAATATACATGTACATGTATATTTATCATTATTACATCAGCCAACGAATAATACCTAAAAAGACTTATTTCCCTAGTATAATAATTAGAGTTTCAGCCGGTAATTTGTCCCGGAAACGCATAAAAATGTCACCGTATGAGCGGAAATGGTAAAATTAAGGATTGAGGAAACTGGATTAATGTAACATAAATGTATGACCGTTTCTTTTTTCGTAAAATTCAAATTAAAAGGATTAAAAGTGATGGAACATAATCGTGCCACATTTGACTAACGGGAGCACCTAAAACTAACGAGGCAATTTTCGACCCCTCCAGCTAAGCACCTATACTTAAATATGGCCAAGCGGAAACTTTCTGAGAATCCTCGAGATGGAAAAGGCTAGCTATTTTTACAAGACGCACAATCGCTTTTTCAAAAAAGGCCCAATTTTACCCCATTAAAATCCATTGCTGTCGTTTGGATTGCCAACGGAAAAGAGGGACACTAGTTTCTTTTGCCTCCATAGGTGACGCTTCTCTTCCGGAAAGCCCTCACCCTAAAAAGCGTCTGTTTTTCTTTCCCATCCCTTTTTTTCAGCCCTTCAGATGTTTCTCATCATGGGATATAATAAGTGGGACCTCCTGCTAACGCCACCCCACGGGTAGTCGCAAAATTAAGCCATTACTCAGCGGCATTCCGACCAACTTTCATCAAGGGATACTGCGCGAGGAGACTGATTCATTTAGCAAGGGGGGGAAAAAGGTCCTTTCATTTACTCTGCCTACTCTTCTTTTAGCCGCCCGTGCCTAAATATTTCCTCCCATAGCCCTAATGCGTTCCCTCGCGAATTTCCTATGCCGTATCTTCCACAAATTTCATTTCTCCCCTCTCTTGCCACTCTCGAATGCATCTCGACAATTTTGCGAATGTCGGAATTCGCAGATAAATAATTTGTTTCCCTACCAAACCTACATCTTTAAGCGTCTAATTGATTTTGTTAAAACTCCTAAGTCATAATTTCCTTTATGTCTTTACTTACACGAAAATATCGTTACAAAATACTGGAATTTACACATTAAAAATGTCGAAAGACGACAGCTCTAGGCTTTATTACTCCTGAACGTTCCTTTTCATTCCTTTTCAGGAAAACATCCTGCTTCAGGACGCAGGATGGGAATCTTTAGAAAATAGAAGGCTTAGACAAAGACTAAATCTCCTTGATAAATTTAGAGAAAGCACGTTCGTGGATGATGAAGCTGACATAATGCACCCCCCATGTTACATAGGCCGTTCAGACACTGCGAGAAAGATCAGAGAAATAGATGCTAAAACGAATCGATACAAGAATTCATTTTTTCCGCGAACGATACGCGAAAGTAATAGATTGGCGAAGTAAATTCAGTAAATTCATGGTGCTTGCACCCCCTGCCACACGCCGAAAGGCGGCTTGCAGGGTACTAATGTAGATGTAGATGTAGAACATACATTTTTAAAATTTCGCTGGTGAAAATAGTTCTTAATCCTTTGGAATTACTTTAAAACCTTTCAAAAATTAAGGGGAAAACATAAGTCCGACATATGCTTGAGATACGTTAAAATCGTAATGGCGGAATTTTTTTAAATGTGGAAGGGCCGACCTGTACTGAATATTAAGGTATTCTAGGTGCTCATTAAATAATAATGATTTTATTAAATGAATTTTAGTCTTCAGAGCGGTATTCTTACGATTAACCTCTGTCGAGTCACGAAATCAAACAACCATGCCTTAACTAGGAATCGAACCGTTGCCAGGATAACACGCTAACCACTACGCCACCGAGAACGGCTCGGATTTAAGACCCCATCCATAGAATAAACTGGAAATAACCGTCGATTAAATTTGTATTTGCACCGAAAACTGAGCTTGCGTGATAGCATGAAATGAACCCGAAAGGTCACGTTAGGCTCCTTGAACAGGATTCGTAAATTTCATGCGAAAATTTAGAGATATAAAGTATGTTATGCAATGGCGAAACATTGGGAGGAAAATCGAATATCAACAACTACCTTTCAATGAGGCTCAGCCACTGTCTTGTTATCCCTCGTTGGAAGGGTCTTGTGGATCTGATGAAGACGTTTATGAAGTCCAAATCAACACGATATCTGGTGCTTTTCTCTTCGCTGTAACAAAGTGAAGGTAGATCAGTCTCACCCTATCAAGCATTCACTATCTGCATATTAAATATACATTTAAACGATACATACTCGGGTTTCACTTCGTGGTATTCATTCACGCACAATGGATTCATGATAGACTTTTAATATAGATTTAATTCACACAGAGGTTCGGACCATGGCTACACGCCAATTATTTAGTAATGTTAAAAGCTCTTCGACAGCTGAGGCTAATTTGCACGTATGGGCCTCCACCTGGAATCTCTAATCCGCAATGTTTGGGACCCAGTTTGATTGGGAATCAGAATTTTCCTGATTTTTGCTACACATGATGTGGTGGAGTTGATGGTGACATAGCGACAGTAATTCACACATTAAGATTAAAAAAAAACCTTTTTACATGACATAGGAAAAGGATCAAAAATATAATGACGAAAGAATGCAACCATTTATATATTTACATCCCTAGAAAGATGCATCAAATTAAGCTAATGGATCAAGTACTGTTCTCTTTTTAAATGAAATCATCGTAAAGGATGGTCTCTAATATATCGTGTAGAGGATTGGTCTCGTGGCCGATACATTTTTGTTTTCAAGTCTTAATGTTATCTAATTAATTCCCATTATTTCTTATTTTGTGATGCGATGCTCTCAACTTTCGTCCTCTGTTGCGCATTTCGAAATATTGAATATGGAACACTTGACCTACGCTGATATTACTAAAGATTAGACAATAGAACGTAAATTCCATAAGCGTGAATCTTATTTCGGATTACTTAGTCATTTATTTATTTTAATTGACACTGCAATTTAGCCTTCTGGCCAGGTGGCAGCGCTGGAGGGGAGCATAACGTATTAAACATAGAATTGTCTGGCATTCGCCCATACACGGAAGGGAAAACCCTCCAAAAACCTCCCGTAGGCAATACATTACATTACATAAGGCACATACAACATTAAGTACATACACAGTTAGTGATGCATAAAAGATATATGCATTTAGATTTAGCTTATCATAGAACGTTAAACTTAGATGATGACAAAGGGAAATATGATAATAATACAACACAAGGATAATAATGTAAGTGAATAAGCTAGCTTACATGGTAGATAGTCCATATAGTCACGTATATAATACTAAGCCATAATTCAAAGATAGCTAATTCTATACACTATAATGTTACATAACATTAAATTACAGCTTAAAACTATGGAAAACTAATGTTTACAAATAGATTTAAGCTTATTTTTAAAAAGTTTTACATTTTTCGGCATTGGAATGAGAACTTCTGCAGGTAAAGAGAAAAAAAAGCCCCTGCCGTAACAGTGCTACAACACTGCCGTGACCAGGATTCGAACCTGGGTTGTTGCGGCCACAACGCAAAGTACTAACCACTATACGATCACGGCTATCTCGGGGCGTTGTCAAAAGACTAAGCAAAAATCGTCAAGACGGATTCGAATCTTGAAAATCGCCGTCGCACACGCTCACCACAACACCATGGCTACACGCCAATTATTTAGTAATGTTAAAAGCTCTTCGACAGCTGAGGCTAATTTGCACGTATGGGCCTCCACCTGGAATCAAACCCGGGACCGCTTTCACCAAAGACGAACTTACCACTTGGATGTCCTGGAGACCTATTTATTTTATAACCTAGCAATTCGACCTTCAGGCCAAGTGGCAGCGATCGAGGAATATTATTATTATTACAAAATTCATATCACAAGTGGACTACTGAAATAGTAGTGTGGTGACGTCACATATACTCGTATGTACAAAAATTACGCCTGTACATATCCATTTAATGAGATCCCCAACTCCCATCATCTCCAACAAAAGCCGCACACAACGCCCCCCACACCCACGATCATTATGATACACAAATTTATACTGTTTATTATCAAAATACACAATTGGAGCCAACACGTTCATTTATACTATAATACGATTAACTTTAAGTACCTATATATTAACTATATATTAACATTAAGTAAATCTATCCGGCGTTGGCCAAAAGTCAGGAGGGACACCCCTCCAAAATCTCCCGCGGATAGGAAGAAAAAAACCGCCACGTTCAAAGACAAAAATATTCCAAAACATTGAAAGTTTGAGTGTCATAGCGTGAATTTCATTTTACCAGTAAGTAGAAGTAAAATAAAAATTAACTATACGAAGGTGACTAAAATTTCTGTTAGAAGCATCCCTCGATCCCTGGTTGAAACGTATCATATGTACCTGGTTAAGAATATATTCAGATGATTCATTCCATTCTTTTTCAGTAGTTTTTACGTAAAAACATTTACCAAAATCCGTTTTAGGTGATTCCGAGTATATTTTACGAGAATGATAATTTTCGAAGATGAATTTTGGACCGATCAACCTATCTGGGATATCTTTCCAGTTCGGTTTGTTTGTGTAAACCTCATACAATCCCACCGTATGTTTACTCTTTCTTAGTAAGAACAACGAAGCCTTAATCAACAGTAATGGTTATTTTTTGACGAAAATTAAAAGCTCAAATATACCAAAGTGAAATCAAACCTCAACCTTTTGAGAATAGAAGGTTAATATAGTCGAGGACCATTTATAAGTATGTTTACAAAGAGTGAGAAACCTATCATTATTCATGGATACGGAGTTCGAAAACAGCTTTAACGCTATGCACGCCATATGCTTTATTTTAAATATCGTATCGCCTTACCTGATAGATACGACCGCTCGGGGAGCTGATGCAAACGTATTTGTTTATGAATATGGCTTCGTAAGAAACCTCCACTTTCCTCCTTTCTTTCACAGAACCGAGTTCGGTGTACGAAAGTTAGATAGTGACGTAAGGCTTGCGAACGAACTTTGCATAAAATTAAATTGTAAATTCCTATCAAGAATTTCCAGAAATTTCTAAAGTGGCACGCGGAACTCTGACAGCGCCAACCTGGTTTTTGTATATCACTTAAAAAATTAGACTTCAAAGTATACAAATACGAAATCCGTCAATCAATGATAGTTTTTAGTCAACACATCTTAATCCATCCCTAATGGAATAGTACGGGTAGCATTATTTTACCTTGGCCAGGCCCCATCTTGAATATGCGGCGAGTATATAGGATCCAGCGGATGAAACGTGTACCCACGAACTCGAGAAAAAGCAGCTCAAGGCAATACCATTTGTTAAAAATGCTACGATAGAAAAGCAAGCGTTACGCTAATGCTCTCAAACGCCGGTTGAGAATCTCTGAAAGAGAGGAGTTAAAAAACTATGCTGCGATTGCTTGATCGATTCAGAGAAAGTACATTTGCGGAAGACGTAATCGGTATTATGCGACCCCCTTCAGCTACTTCACCCGATCCGACAATGAGCTTAAAGTAAAAGAAATAGATGCGAGGATAAATCGTTTCAGGGACTCATTCCTTCCGCGAACGATACGCTATAACTATAAGCTAAATAGGTAACTCGAACGCTTGGTGTTTACACCCCCTGCCACACACCGCAAGGCGACTTGCAGGGTATTCATGTAGGTGTATCTTAGTATCTGGCAGCATGGTTTGCCACCACATAGGCACAAAAGCGTCTTATTTGAAGAGGTATGGCACTCCGTTTAAATGTTCGCCATACCTTGCCTAGACCATTTTTTTACTTTGAAAACCAGGGCAGAAAAGCTTCTTACCTTCTTAACATTATTTTCTATGGGTAGTCCAGATCATCTCTCCAAGTATCAAACTACACAGCACTGATAAGTCGATGTCCTTTCTTGCAGAAGATCAATGAGGCATCTTGGTGTAAGATATTGATATCGTAATGCAAATATCAATCGACTATGCCAACTGAAAACCTATATAATTCACTCATTTAGACATTGATTCTTCTTCAATTTCGATACACTCATCATACATCGAGAACACCATTTCATTCCCCATACGTACTATCCTTCATCAAGTCTCACATCACTGTCAATAAAGCCATTCCTCCCCCTCTACTCTCCGTATTGCATAAACAACCGTATCCATGTTGCCCGAATTTGAGAAAGAGCACGCCTTAATAACAGAGACCCCTGGAATATTAAATTAACGTCCTTCTAAAGACGAATAGGAACACGTCACTTTAACTCCAATCACCCCTCTTGATAAAGCGGGCGTCGAAATCAGATAATCTCAAATTATTTCGCAAAACAAGTATAACTTTTACGCTGACGTTAAAGTTGAACGCTGCAGTCCCCACCAAAAATACACCACCAAGCTGTCTTCCATCGCACCGAGTTCGTCATGTGTATCCAAATTAGAGAACCCGCAATCACTCACACTTTTTCGTTAAAATGCACAAATCTTCAGCATTTAGACATCTAATGTAAGCTCCAAAACGTCTCATAGCTTAAACACAATGTTCAAGCACAATGGTTCTTTTTAGGCACCCGGACCTGCTTTGGCTATGTGCTACTCGGCTGTATGACAGCAGCGAAATGCAGGGCATACTTGGAGAGGGACTTGATGACGAAAAAAGGCATTCTTTTTCTCTCTTGCTACCTTCCCCGTCACTCTTCCTCCGTTCAAAATATGACCTAACATAAGAAAGAAAAGGAAAGAAAATATTTGGCTGAGGTAAAGCTTGTCTAATAGCGCCCTGGAATATTTTCTGCGAAGGGCAGGTGATACCGTTTCCCCAAGTTCCGAAGGAGTGCCAAGGGCCATGCATTCTTCGTAACCTGTGAATTATTTCAGAGTTAAACCGGTGTAGCGCTACTATCCCATTCAAATCTCGCGGTACTTATGTTATGAAGCAGTTGAGCACAGGGAAATCTATTAGAAATTGCCTACTTGAGGAGAAAGATTCTGGAATACAAACCGACTTCACGGCAACGTTGCGAAAACTTTATCCCGCAGTCTGCGTTCCCGCGCAAGGTCTATGTTGTGAATGACTAAGATTACATTTTTCTAGTCTTTGGATGAAAATGTTTTTAAATCGGAACATCAATAGGACTGGATAGGAATAACAACCTTTTGTTAATTGCATCGAGGTAAACATTGGCAATTACTAGGGAAATGTAACTCGTTTACTCACTGATGAAGATAATGTTAAAATCTGAAAGCGCTAAGTTTCCTGGAAAATCATAGAAGAAAAAACTCATCCTGTACTGCGTTCTGAATTTTCTGGTCAGTAGGGTAGGTGAAATCCGCGGTTGAAGTCTTTAATTTAAATTGAGATTCGTAATTTCATTCGTCCGATCTATGTGTTACTCATAAAGGCGATCTGGCACAAGGATATTCTCACTAAAAGGGAAATAATAAATAGATTCGCACGCCACTTAAGACTTTTAGACCGCGAAGAATATGCTATCTACTCACATAATTTCCCAATTGTTTACCGATGTTGGATCAACATCGGTAAACAATTGGGAATGGATTCAAATCCTGGTGGGTGTCACACCCACCAGGATTAGAATCCACGACCGCTCTCAGTGAAGGCCAATGTCTTACCCACTTGCCTATCCTTGTACTTAATAAATTAACGTGGTTTACTCATCTCAGATTTTATTTTATTCAATGCTAAAAGGAAAATATGTTTGATCGAATAGAAATGACTCCAGAATGAGTGTTCCGTCAATCATGCTTCACACTCAAAAAGAGTATTGTTAAAAGTGCTATTACGGCTTGGGACATTTCCCACACAGGTCTCCCGCCGAGGATCGAACCCGGGACCGCTTTCACCAAAGTCAAACGTGCTGCTCACATGGCTAACCGGGAGCCGACTACGTAAAAATATTCGTACCTATTTTAAAGAAAGAATGTCCTTAACACCACGCGCGGCATGAATGCACGAAAAAAGACAATGTAATTTCATACCCGTGACGACTTCATTTTAGCTGTCTGCCTCGAAGGATTTAACAAGCAAGGTAATTATGCAATAATACATTTCTGTTATCATATAATCGACAATGTCGAGAAACGCATTCAAAAATGTCAACCATGAACTGGATTAATTTTAACATTGTTCGATAACATCACAGCCTCAGAGCTATTGTTCCGCGTCTAGCCCATTGTTGCGTATCCAACAGCTAAGCGATGAGGAAAAGAGGGGGGAAGAGAGATTATGAGCAGAGCGCGAGGGAAATGAGATGAGTGTAAATCGAGTGTCGCCTCGAAAGTTGCGAGCTATCGAGGTAAGTTATGCGAGGAGATTGCAGGCGATAAGGAAAACTGTTTTGCGAGATGGAGGAGATGAGAAATTCGGTCGTACTAAGCGACGAGATTGAGGAAGGGCGTGAGTTATTACAGTATGCGAACTAGTAGATGGAGATCGCAAAGGAAGAAATGAATGGCATTTCATAGTTCAGTGTCAAAGAACCCTACGCATAGTATAATACCCCAGTGCACTGGTCGAAGGCTTATTTTTCTGTGATTTTAATTCGTGAACATCAAATGGGTATGCGAATGCAGTGAACAGTGAAACTTAAACAAAGGCTCTATCTACCGCTGCTCCTGGTATCGAAACTATTGACTCGGAACATACCTTGAAAGATTTGACATTTGTTTCAGGATAAAGAGAAATATACCTCGCTCGTATTAATGAAGTAGCGATCGCGTAGCGGAGTGGTTAGCGTGCTATCACGCTAGTGACCTTTGTTATTGTTAACTAATTAATCAAAGTACTCATCTAGCCAGGTTTGTCTCATAACTTTCAATGACTTATGGTAACAAGTAAGGGAGAGATTTAAGTTTCAAACAAGCTTACCGGCTGAATACCATATAGGAAGTCTACTATCATAATTTAAGACGTTTAATTTGTCTATTGATTCAATGTTAAAGAAAATGTATTTTAATGTTTACATACACTTTTTCCTCGGTCTTGTTTATGGTCGTGATAACTTGGAAGCTACTGAGGTGTGAATGATGCTGATGAATACTATTAATCTTTCCTTATCAAAAGCCATTGATACCTAGGTTATTCACAGGGGCATTGTACCGCACTTATGCGAACTTGCTTAACAAAGAAGTCTCGCGCAGTAAGGAAATCGACAGTAAAACACCTTACTCCTCATCTTTCCGATTAAGCCTCATTCCCTCTCCACGGGTTGTATGTACAGTCTTCAGCCTGGTTTGAACCTCATCCCCTCTACAATTAGGAAGAAAGAGCTAGGAGAGGGAAATGAGGCTTACTAGGCAAGATGAGGAGTGAAGTAGTTTGCAATTGCTTTCCTCGCTGAGACAGAGTGCTATAAGCACAACAAGTCCACGTTAGTGAAGCACAATAACTCTACAATTAACACCTTTCGTAGAATTCAAAAAGGAGAGATCTTAATCGGTGTCATTATTCAGCATTACTCATACATCAGTAGATTTCGTATTATCACTGCCATGAACAAGACTAAGACAAAAGTATGTAAATATACATATTTCTCTATCCCGTACCAAAAGACAAACGATGAATATTCCATTCATGATAGCAGGACCCACCACGGATTATCATAGGCAACGACGGAGGGATTTGAGAGGTTGAATATAATACAGAAAGCCTTACTCAAGGTAGATGTCTCAAGACTCTAAGTTAGGAAAATTTAGCACGGTACTCAAACACTCCTAACTTTCTCATCGAGTTCCTCGCATAAATACGCTCCCCCACTGCACGTAAGAATGCGTAGAAACCATAAAATCACGAATTCGCGACCTGCTTAGCAAATCGAGCACGAATCGTTCACGGGTGTGCACTGAATAAGACGTTTATGTGGCGCCGAGATTTCATGACAAGCAATGGAACGAGCACTTGAAAGTTTCTGCAACCGAGCTGCCTTTATGACTCTAATTTGGATCCATAAGTTAAAGACGCACGGTGTTCGCTCTATTTCTAGCGAAGCCGAGATTTGTTTCACTCAATGGATTCGGAGTTCTCAAGAAGAATATCGCCTCTAGAGGCAGAGGATTAGCGAAATTGCTCATTCACGATAAAAGCAGAGTGGCGCATTTTACTGTACTTCGGAGCATTAAGGGATATATAGAGGAGTAAGGCTCGAAGACTTAGATAAAGGAATCTGTGTCTTCGAGCCTTTCTCAAACAATGTTAAATGTTTCATTAAGAACGTAAGTAAAATAAATAACTTTGACGAGTGACCTGCCTATAATAATAATAATAAATGCCTTTATTTGGGCGAGATTGAGACTAAAAGTCTCCTCTTCCATCGAACCCATTGTCATAATAAATACATTTTTGAATTTGAAGAAATAAGAAAAATGAATGTATGTGTGGATATAAAACCACCACCTATGTGAATCATAGGGGAAAAAAATATATCCACTGCAGGAAAACACCCAATATAGCGATATGTGAAACGAGTAGGGGACTACCTGGTAGAGTGATGTACGGTGGGGACTTCGGGGGTCCCCGTAGCCGCTACGGTAGCCGTGAAGGCCTATCAGGAACCCCGAAAAATCTTACATGATAAGTAATTCTTGACAATTGGTATTAATGCTTTTTCAAGGGAATCACATGTGTATTTGTTTTATGGATTGTTAAATGCACATGCTGTTGCAGATGTGATGTATCTGTTGTAGAATAATATAGTTGTATATCAAAGCTGCTTAAATTGTGAATTTGTAAACATATATATAAGACAGCTTTTTAAATTGTAAAAATGAAATAATTTTCAATTGTATTATGGAACTGAATCTGTTTAAAATTTCAATTGTTAGTCTTGTAAAATATTGTATTTAATGGACGGGGTGATTATTGACAAATGTATATATTTTTATATGTAGAACTTGAGTGTTAGTTGTAGAATTATGGTAGAGTAATGTAACATCGCCACCTGACCTAGTGCCATCCTGCGGCAGAATTGTACAATAATAATAATATAGATGCTGCTGGTCGATAGATGGCAGTACCGCTTGATTATGCCTTTAGGCGTAGATATAAAATGTATCCTTTTCACACACTGCAGTAACACTCGGTGTTATTCGAGTACGTGCAGAAATATTTTTTACGCAAAATTTTCTCTCGAAGCGAAAATATATCTGCCCTTCAATCTGTTTTCAGAAACTATCTAATTATATCTTTCTACGTTATAATACGGAAATAACATTCATATAAAACTATCCTTTGATACTGGGATTTAACAATGTGCGATTTACAAAATCTGTCATTGTTGTGGTAAAGGCAGGAGAGAATAACCGCTAAAATTAGAATTAAATTTTGATATGCCTTTGAAATTTAAAATAAATATATGTTAGTTGAACTTGTTGTAATTTTTTTGGATGAAATTTCATTTTGGTCGTATAAGTATTATAGAAAACATCAATTCTTACTAAAAATTCCACTATAGAAGAATACCATGGTCATGTTGTTACTTTCTATATCAAGGTTACAAATTTTTACTCGATGAAAATGTTTCATCCGAAAAATTGGCTCATTGTCCACGTAAAACAAAGAAGTAGAAACTCCAACCGACAAAAACAATGAAGAACACTTAGCTGTATTACAGGAATTCTATTTTCTTTACTCCAACTAATTGCATACATCTGATGTTAACGCTTATTAATACGAACTATTTTCGTCACTTGTGTCTTAATAATTACTCATTACCAATTATTATGAATTACTTGATTATTAATTTGTGAGTTATACATCTCTGAATTATATTTCATGAACACTACGATGTAGCGACAAAAGTAAACAAGGTCATAGAAAAGTAAACAACTCCTTAGCAACAAATAAGCAGGTCTCCCTGTGCAAATAGGAGGAAAAATTTAAGTAGACGCTCATACATTTCTATGGATAAAATCATGGTCTATTCACGAATTAATTTATACGCGGCATTACATGAAAGTACTTAGAATATCCGAACATATTACCTTTAACTTTCTTTACCCGGCGCTTTATTGAGTCAAGCTAGCTTCCAGCGACACTGGGCAATTATATAATTGCGGCAATGTTGTCAATATGTACTACGTAATTCCTCAACCACTCGCCACACTATTCTTCACCTCTCTTGTGCTGATTTCCCTCATCCTTTTCTCATACATTCCTCTCAACAGCTCATATTCCGTTCAAACATTCATAATTTACCCATGCATGTCCCCACAAGTCTGTTGTGGCTTGTCTGTCTGCCCGCCTCCTTTTGCCTGCGTGCATTTCAGCCGAGCACAAAAAGCTGAACCGCTCTCCTTTAACTGGAGAAGAAAGAGGATTTAAACGGAGGGAGAGAACAAAAGGTTTACACATTCAGCCAATCAGAATGGTTGAATAAACTCGAAACGGATGGGAATAGGAATTGATTCTGCAGAGGCAGTACGATGTTGGATTTTCCAGAATAATATCATATATCCTCGTTATGCCTGTGAAGTATTCAGCCGGATCGGACCTCATTCCCTCTGCCATTAGCTACGAACACCTAGGAAAGGGAGATGAAGCTAACTGGGGAAATGAGGAGTGAGGTACTTTGCCCTTTCCTTCCTCATTGAACCGGTATGCTATAAGCAGAACAAGTCCACGTGAGTGGCTATGACTCTAAGAGTAGCATTCAATAAGGGGATTCCTTAATTAAGCATCATTCATACCTCAGGTTTCCATATCAATACATTCCTAAAAAAATTTAGACAAAAGTAAATGAAGGATACATTTTCTTAATCCAAGGAAATGAAATATATTCCATCCACTAAGATTTTGCATCAGAAACATGTAGCTTTAGCATGCATCGAATAGGGTGACCTCTGAAATTAACAAAATTGACGAAAAAGTAAATGAAAGATACATTTTTCTATCACTTGTGCCATAAGTCGAAAGAATACTCAACCTATGCGCGTAGAATATGTCCTTATCCATATACTGTAATATATCTGACCAAATAAATCCCTTATTTCGAGTTAATGTTGTATAAAACCTCAATTTATACATCAACATTAACTGCAATTTAAGCTACAAATAAAGCCAGCCCCTTAAATTAAGTTCATTGGCCAGTGAAGCGTAAACAAAAAACCCACCAACGACCTCAACAATTCAGTTTGCATACATTTGTATTCTTTATTAGAAAATTACGCCCATATATACACAATTTTTGACTAAACATGCTTCGTTTTTGGCCGAAAATTCACATAGATTCGCTCCAGATAATGAACTGATATGCTTGATAGTTTCTTGCTGGAAACTTACTCCATTCTACATACAGTAGTAACAAATCTGAAGTTGTTTAAACTTTTTCAAGTTATAGCAACATAAAAAAAAAACAAATCAATCATCGCAAGATTTAATACGTATATTAGTAGTAGTATTGAAGATTGTGGTTCCGTCAACAGCCTAGATTATTTGCACTTAACACGAATTTTGCTACTTATAATAGTCTTTACTTTGTCTACAGTAGTTTTCATTTTTGGGTTTAATTTCAACTCGTTATAAATAAGAGCTGTATTAATTCCAAAGACAGCTCGTTAAGCGTATTGCGAAATATGATAAATTTGCAGTTTAAGAAGCAGCCTCATGCAGGAGTTATCAGAATCTAAAATCAACTTCTTTAATATTATCCTTTTGGATGGAGCTTCGTAATTTCATCGAACCTTTGCGAAATAATTGAAAATTGGAAATTTTTTGCGCAATCAGAAAGGTAACTATAATCAAATATTTACTCACTGCTCGCTCCAAAATAACCAATGGTGCGTTTGAGACGAATTTTAATTTTTTATCATCATGGTTGGCTATAATTTCTTTTTCGACTCCGAGTCTTCCCTCTTAGCAAAAAATATATGTTCGGCAATTGTTGTGACAGCTGTCTCTCATAATAACATTGATTGCTGTGACCAAAGGACCACCAGTTGGACCAGTAGCCCCCGACGAAGTTTTGAAAACCTCTTTCCCTCCTTTGTGTGGAGTAATCATTTCCTCCTTAGAGTCATACAACGAGTAGATTGCGGAGAAAATGCAGTGATCCATTAACTGATCTGGCATTGAACTTTCCCAGAGCACATTGTCGATGCATTGCTCTATTTAACTACATACATACGAGATACATCTTGATGCATGTCAGGAGGGGTGCTGGAACCCATAGCAGTGCGAGAAGCTTTATGAGAATTTGTGACCAATTTTGTACAACTAGAGTCATATGAATGAAATCATCATCACGAAGGTTGGTTTCATTCTCAACTACTTAAAACTCTGGAGGTAATGAGGCTTACTTGGCAAGATGAGGTAGTTTTCCATTGATGTTCTCACTGATCCAGAATACTTAAATGATGAAAGTTCTCATGAGTGTATCATGTGCCCTAATGAATATAACTTGTCTTAGGATTCAATAGTAAGTGACCCAAGTGAATGTCATTATTCAACATCAATGATTACTAAGGAGCTTTCACTTAATTACAGCCATGAATAAGACTGAGGAAAATATTTAACTGAAGATGGATTTTGCTCGATCCAATACCTTAAGACAAATGAAAAAAAGCATAAGCTGAGATAAAGAATAATAAGACTTAAAAGGAAGTGTGAACGACAGCCACAACTCACATATAACTGTCTATCTGTAAAATATTCAGGCCTCATGCCCTCTACCATTAGCTACGAAGAGTTAGAAGAGGGAGATGAGGCTTACTAGGTAAGGTGAGGAGTGAGATAGCTTTCCCTCGCTTTCCTCACTGAACGAGAATGCTATAAGCGGAACAAGTCCACGTAAGTAAAGCCCATGGACTTTAGGATTAGCATTTTTCGTAGCATTCTATAAGAAGTGTCTTTAATCATAGTGCCGCTATTTAGCATCACTAATACCTCAGTTGTTTTCATATCAATACATATTAACAAAATTGAGACAAAAGTTTGTTTGGGATAATTTTTTTATTCATTACCAATAAACAAATAAAACGAATTCCACTCGTCAACATACGCATATTGTAGCAGGACCATGTAACTCTAACCTGTATCGGGTAACCTTTTAAGGTTGATAGCTTGGTAACCGGAAAGCAAATAAAGGTTGATAACCGGAATGCAAGATTCATTTAGTAATATTTATTCCCCATAGAACTACGACAGTTGCCGTCTTTTGGGAAGTAAGGTATTTTTTATTCCCCTGACCGTTGCCACCTGGTATATACCAAATTGCAACGATAATGTAAATAAATAAATAAATAAGGTAGTTACAAAAGTTTTGGTTGCCGGAAAGTTTGCCATTTTCGCGCATACATTTCTTTCACTACTGCATCAAAAGAAGAAAGTTCATGGACAAAAATCTTTTACCACGTATTTCTAAAAACCGACAAGAAAACGATAAATTCTAAGGTAGGTTCTTGGACCATCAGGAAATAAATATTGCAAAATCATGTACAATGTGCATCTCCATTAGAAATAAAAATTCTGATTCATAACATTCACTAAGCGCAGTTAAAAAAGGATTAGACGATCCAAATAGATGTGTCTACGATTTCGTCCGTGCTCTAATTTTTAACTTTTATTAGACAAATTACAGTATATTCTCGAATGTAAGAGCTTCAAAAAATCGGGTACATCTTAGATTCGCGATCTGAAGTGCATTATGGTAAACCAGTTTTTCCCTTTGTACTTGATTTCCAAATCTTTGATGTGTCTTAGAATCAGGTTTGTCTTAGATTTGAGGATAAATCAGTAGATTTTTAAAGCGCAAGGCACTCAATTTTGATCCACATCTTAAATTACATACAACATTAACATTAAAAAGATGCTGGGTAACATTCTAACAGCTCAAGGAGTCTCGGAAGGCGAAGATATTAAAGACTCGCCTCTTCAATGAGCAAATTTTTTGAATTTAAATTTGGAAGAAGCTTCAATCCCTCTCGGATTAGAGGGGCATTTTGGTTCCATATTTCTCCGCAAGAGGACAGATAAGTACGGCTTCGGCAGACGTATGGCGGGTGGAATAAGATTTAGGATATGGCATTCTTGGCCGGGAAAGATAGGTGAAGTGTTAGAATAGATGGTGGAGGGAAGGAATTACAACGATAAACGAGGGTTAGAATAGCGTTTGGCAGGCAATGGTCAGTGTTAAGAGATAAGAGATAATGAAGCGATTGCTGGGCAAGTGGACTGGTTAGAGAGCTGTAACGAACTAATGCTCGGACCCTTGATGACGATGATGGCCATATGTTCGGCTGTTATCGAATTAAAATAGAGAGTTATGCGTTCCTTTTCAAGATACCCATACAGCATTTGTAAGTTCACTCGAGTGGTTGGTAAGAAGCATATGGATTTCAGAACTTCAATCACTGGCGAAGTAGTCCCTATGTGTGTGGCAAACCTAACCAAACTACACAACCTTGATATTCTCTTATTTTCACAAATTCCAGATCACTGGTTACTAAACTTTTCATTCTTCCCCATTTTCTACTTATTTCGTGAGATACCACTGATAACACAGCCAGAAAATTGAAACGCATTTTTTAAATTTACGGTAACATATTTATATAATCACGACCTGATTCGACTTGCGATTGCGATATTCTTTGTCATATGCCTTGCTTATGTGCATTATGCGATTTGGAAGCCAATCAGAAATCGCGTGCCGTCTAACGAAGATATCTGCTTAAGGAGGCGATTTCTAAAAAGATTATTTTTGCTAGCCGAGACATCGTTGCAACTCAGTTTTCTTTAAACAAGAAGTTAAACAAAACTGTTAATTTTCAGTTCGAACCAGAGTAATCCCGAGAATTTTGGTAAATTATTGAATTTTTATTTTATGAACCAATTTAGATGAATTTTAACCATAGACGGCGTAGTTGGTGATTAAAAGACAAAAGTAAATTGTGGGGAAATGAAGTAGGATTATGAGTATAAATAAAGGAGAAACTTCCATTCAAAGAAACACATTGTTCCTCATATTATTCCGCATTATTAACATATATCCCACATTATTACATATATAACATATATTTCTGGTCATTACTGTTGACTTCGATTGCTTTAACTCCAACAACGGCGAACCGAAAATTATCAAAAATGGGGAAATTATCCTATCAACAATATCATGAATTACACATGTTGATTAAATATTAAGCGAAAGCCCATTGTTACACGTCATTGTTAGAGGCAAGGGGGTGGCCGAAGGGGTGACCGCCCCTTCGAGGACTTTGTAGCACTATGAATTTGCCTCGTGTCTGACGAAAAGCGTGAATTAAAACCTGATTGTGTAGTTTTTCTATGACCACCATACTTCTACCTCATTTATAACGACATAGTGGCATTTAGAAATTAATTAGAGGCGATTTCATAATAAAAATGTCTTAAATAGACCCTCCCCTTCGCAACTTTCTACACGTGCACATAGGATTTCATGCTTCGTTTATAGTTCGGAACTTATTTATGACTCGACAAAATGCTTTCCTACTTCAAAACGAAGTATTTCCTGCAAACGGCCTCGAAACGGCTCCAGAAGACGTCTCCACCGTCGCGCAAGTGCGTGGGCGTCGTAGAAATTGCTCCGGAGGACCGAGATGAGCAAAAAAACACACGCCTCCTTTTTTACGGCGCTCTGTGAAACAGCTGACGGTTTCCAACCGCAGCAGGATAAGAGGCTTGTCAAACCAGGATGCTTTCCCACGCATAACCCCATTAAAAGCACCCTTGACCTCTAAAAACGGGACCAATTGAAGGCATGTCAGGAAACTGAGTCCTCCGTAACTCGCAGCTCTACATGAAATTTTCCTGTTAAGGTTCGCTTTATGCTCTCAATTAGGATTTCCGAACGACAGTCTCTGCATGGCAGGGCTGTAAATTGCTGCCTTTTGATGGAGCCTTTACCTTTGTCGCCGGCGATTACTCATCTCTGCAGGTTAATTACCAGGGCCGAGCTTATAAGAAAAGCGCATTTAACGCTGGCTTATGACCTATAATTCCAATGATGAACATCTGCTTGCAGCTCCATTTTCCGTGCTCATTTTTATGAATTCGTCCAAGCGTGACAGGAGGGAGGGTTTGGTAGAAAGTAATGTCAATACTGTTATAACTGGGTAAGGGTCAAATCGGTGACAAGACAACTAGGCGACAATACAGCTCGACGACAGACAACTCAACGACTAAACAATTGTTTCTAATAAATTAATTAAGTAATGATTGAAAAATATAATTTTATAAATGAAATATTTATCATTCAATTGGCGAATAAATTTAGTAGAATCCAACCAAGTACATTCTAGAAAATTGCATTGGATGTACCCTGAATAATAGCTAAAAATTCACAGCATAAAAAAGTACGCCTAAAAGTAGTTTAGAAATAAAATATTTTGAATTCGGTTTTATAAATAACACGCCAGTTCAGCTACCGCACAAATTAAATGTGTAATATGAATTTTAAGAATTTTATCAACTAAAAGCAATGCTATATGGCTTTGGGAAAACAAAAGAAAAAAAACTTGGTCACATTGGTGTGTTCCCAGGAATGTTGAAGGAACAGATTGACGTTCAAGAGTCCAATGAGATGGAGAATGAAACCACAGATCTCCCACTTTCCAGGTAGGTTATCACTTGCACTACACCACAATCAAATACATAAATTATTCCAATGTTTAATTAACTTGCTGAGACTTGCAACTCTACCACCAAAAATTAAAATTATATAAACAACAAACATACGAATACACAAAACTGAGATCAAAAACTGGCTATAAAATTTAAGTGTAAAAGTTTAATTGAAAATCATCATACAATACTTTCTTAATTAAACATTAAGAGTAATGCATCCCATGATGGTAAGCTAAGATTTCATTTTATTTTGCATGTTCATGTCAATCTTTCTGGAAGAAGCATACTCAACTTCTGCAATGCTTTTCTAAAAAATCTAGGTTCAAACTAATGTAAAATATTTCTAGCATGAATATTAAGATGCCTTAAAGTAGCTCATTTGATCATGTAATAGATTACTAGAAGAAAAAAATGGCAATTTTTTTAAAACTAACCTGCAAAAACTTGCACCAGACAATTCCCATGATCAGTTTTTTTAGAACATAAATTTATTTTTGGTACAAAATGCTATTAGGAAGACACTTAGCATACTCTTCCTATCTTTCTTTTTGTGAAAACCTTTTATAGAATAGGATTATATATGTAAACATAATATTAACTTTCTTCTAATTTCACACATCTGCAGTTACCTAGATATATCCTTGTAGGAGTACAAAAAGTACAACGTATTTTTTACTTTGTGGCACGTTAAATGATACACCATTAAAACCAAAAACTTCAGAAAATATGTGAAAGAAAATATTGGTGTTGAAATTATAAGAAAAGTATAACACCTACTTTGCCTTATTACAGAATCCATGTTAAATTCTTTGGAACTCTCAGCATTTTTTTAAAAGAATCGAATATATTTGGTTTGCATTTCCACCTGTATTGAGAAATCAGGATTAAAAAGTCCAACCTGCCAGTATTTAATGTTTAGGATGCCTTTTCAGCGATTTTGACATATAAATAACATACTAATTATTATATAAAACCAATTCAATTACTCTCTGAAGAGTGGCTCTGATGTTTATGAGGCTTAAGAAATGAATAAAAAGTAAGCAGAGCTGTGTGCTTTGCACATCATTAATACCTCAATTTATCATTATTTATCAGATTTACAACACTGAATTTATCTTTCTAAAGCTTTTCTACCACCTTAATTGAATGCTAAAATCAATCAATAGAGCTTATAATTTCATCCCTGATAATTCTAATAAATCTTGTGAATCATTCCTACTTTTGAAAACCATGTACAGGGTGCAATTTTATGGTGCTGATGAAGTTCCTACACACAGTACAGTTAATGAATACAGATGATCTCCAATTTAAGTATAACCAACACTTACAATAACTCTTAAAATTAAAACCCTTAACTCAATAACATTAAAAAATGCATTTTTAAATTTAATTGAATATGCTGGAACTATTTCCTCATTATTAGGTAATTATGGAAAAGCCAAGGGCCAACTTGAATACAAAATATATAAAAAGTAGATATTTTAAATAAAATTTTGGAGATTTGCTTACGTACAAGTATGCATGATAAGTCTATTTCAAACAACAAGTGAAACTTAAGAAAGATCCCCCTGTTATAATACTGTCATTCATTCTTATTACAAAACAATCACCCTGTAGTTTGAGAATAAATTTAATGTTTTGAGCTAAAAATGTGTATTTATGACTGGTATGCATATAAGAAATTAAAAAAATAAAATTAATTCCCAACATTGGTTTCCCAACATTAATATATTTGCAAACCATGCTCAAATAACGAAACCTACAAGACAAAATTATGCATAAATAGGCTAATTAGTGGTCAAGTGCCCCATATTTCAATAGCTCAAACTTCATTCTATAACAAAATAGAATTATAGCTGAAATGCAGTGTATCTTGTGATTTGGCAGCTGCTTCATTTTGAGCCAACTTATTTGAAAGATTACAAAAATGGATTATATCAGACACTCACTTCTCACATGTAAGATGACATCAAGAAAACAATCAAGGTCCCATCATAAAATTAAAATTGACAGGCATTAATTTTTTTACCACCAACTAATCTTCTTTTCATCAAAAGTTGATTATTTATAATGTTGAGTTTGGATGCAACAATGCCTATATCAATATATACATTAGTACTATATCAATGAAATGACATGGTGCAAACTCACTTACTAAATAAGAAAACAATGGAAAGGAGGATCAGGTGCAAAAGCACTCTTGAAATGGAATCACCATGTGTTTTTCATATTTAGTCAGAGAAAAACTAGAAGGAAGCAGGCCCCATACAAAGATAAAGGAATTATGAGGCAACAAAGACTGTAAGGTAAGTAGTTTAGTGTAATATTGCAAAATGTAATACCTAAAATTAATATTTTTCTTCTTTTCTCAGAAAATAAGCAATAATATTGTATTGTATTATGACTTTTATCTTAGGTAGAATAGAATATCAACTTAGGTATTTGGTGGAACTAAAGAATATCTTGTGTGTAGTGCTTAGTTCCTAATATGACTCTTTGCTTCTCCTGTTAAAATTACATGTGAATCAGTAAAGGTAGTTAGTAATATCTATAGGGAAATGTAAATTAAGGAGAATACTAAGAAAAGCATTGCTAGAAGTTGGGTGTAAGGAATATAGGTTGATAGAAAGTTAGTTTTAAAAAAACCAGGCATATCAATAACAACTGCTATATAAGAAAATGATCTTATTCTTAAACTTTGACTTTGACTAAACATTGATTCTGTAGTGTCAAATGAATAAATATGGTAGCAAATAAATAATATGCTGATGGTAAGAGGGAGACAACAAACATGTCCCTTTTTCTGTATTTGCTGTTGACATAGGGTCGACCAATTCTATCTCAGATATTACAGTGTAAAAAATTAATTTTATCACTCATTTGGGTTCAAGTCCCAACTACAACAAACTTTTTCCTTTCTATTTGTTTTAACAGATTAAAGTATGTGAACCATGCATTTTTCATCACTTACATGAAGATAAATCCTTCTGAAAAGGTCAAAGTATGTAATCTGCAAATAACTGCTAGAAAATATCTGCAGAAAATGGTGGTTTTCTAATTGCATGATAAAAATTATAAATTTGTGTCAGATGTGACTCATGAAACAGGTTCATTTGATATTAATATTCCTGTTATTTCAATTAATCAAAGGGTCTTTATATGATATTCATGGATGAGGGTAGCTTTTCATAAAACTGAGATAAGACTTACCTAACAAAATTAAAACCCAGATGTAACAGACACAGTAAAACCAACATCAAACAGGCGGTATTAATTCTCTACTTTTTATTGAAAAGTATTTCAATTTTTTTATAACTACTAGTCATATTTCATTCTGGAGAAAATATTTACTTTTTATACTCTTACATATAATTAAAGAAATTGTCATCACTATAGGAAGGTATGTTAAATTTTTGTATATAGGTTGGCCCCTTTAATTTCCTGCTAAAATTTCCTCTTATTTATATTTTGTGCATAATGTATTGCTTGATCTTTCTATAATTATTAAATACTACTATTTTAAATAGAGTACTTCTAATTCAAAAAAATTCTCTAAAAACTTGTGGACATTTCTTTACGGTTAAGTATCAAGTAATAATGACTGAAAGATATATAATTAAACATTTTACCTCATACCTTTGAGTAGAATGAGTTGCATACAATTCTGTATTAGATACAATATCATATTAATGTAGTGGTGAGTACAGTTTTAACTCTCTCATATAGGTAAACTCAATTTTTTCATTGAATTTTCATAATCAAAAATCACTTATAGACAAGTGTTTTCAGTAAATATATTTATAAAAGCAAAATGCAGTGTATTCTTAACATACCATACTATGAAAATAATTTTACATGCTACAGATATTAGAAAATCGACCAGTTATGATATTTAGTTGTTCACCCTTAAATAGCCAGTATATATCTCCAGAACAATCTGTTATAACTAGAATCATATTGTGTGCAGTATGTTAAAGTCATCTAAAGACTATCCACCAATTTATGAACTTTAAATAACAAATCTCATGTGAAATGGTTGATTAAAGATATTTTCATCAAAGTTTTGTATTTGAAAATCAACCTATTCATACGTTTAAATTTATGGTACTTCTGAGTATGAACTTTAGTTCTTGCAATAAAATTAATTGATTAAAACTACAAGGAATGATTGGCAAGTGTGATTGATTTACTTTTCCTAAACCATTTTGATCCAAAAAGAAACTCAACAGTTTTTATGATGTTTTATGATGAAAAATATGCCCTTGAGTTAGCAGTTACATGTACCATATGACTGTATGTATGAGTTTTGAAAAGGTGACACAACTTGCTTTTTAAGCCTGATAAAACCTACTTACTAAATTAAAAATGTAAATACATTATAAAAGGATTTCTAAATCCTATTGCATTGGAGAAAGCACATTAGTATGTCTTACCAGTTAAACAAAGAAAGTAACAGATGTAAAACCAGTGAAAGAGATTGGGAAGGAGGCAAACCAGAGATAAAAATTTGAGTCAAAAGATGTTAAGATAATAAAAAATATCCTGTGACTTATATGTCTTACAGGAACAACTTTAATGTGGGAGCTATCTAAATTAAAAGACATAAGGTTAGCCTAGCAGAGGGTGTATTTTACAAAGAGTTAAGGAGGGCAGTTCTAATCTACATATATTCGAAAAGAAAAAATAGATTCTAAGAAATATAGAGCTACCAAAACTAATCCATTACCTCAAACAGTCTGGCAGACACACAAAACATTTTCAAATATGATTACAAGCTACATACCACTTCAATAAATGAACTGATGAAAATGCATTATTCTAATTCATCTTTTCCCATTGAAATTGAAAGCTGAGATTGTATATCATACAATTATTGCAAAGAAAGCTATCAAAATTTAATTTTCTGCAATCTAATACCCTGTAAGTACATACTATTAAGGTCAAAGATGCGGTAGGATATGGTAGGATGTGATGCAATCACTAAAAGATATAAACAAAACATTCATAAAACATTGCTTAACATGTATATACATGACAATCATAATTCAAATGAACAACAAAAAAGCATGCTATGTTTCTTATGCTACTATTTGCTTCTTAAATGAAATATTTTCCTTTCCATATTCAATCTTAAGCTTGATGCAATGAAAATATAATAAAAAATGCAGAAGCAAAACGAATGAGAAAGTGTTAAAAACAGAAAACAACAAATAGCATTCTCACATAAATAAAGCTGCCAGATTAATAGAATACAAATGCAGGACATTTCAAGATTTCCTGGTAGACAATCTTGGGAATGTGGAACAAACTAAAATATTCTAGCTTAGTTAAAGGTTGACAGCAAAGAGGGAGTATTGGAGAGTTTTGAGAGAGAGACTTTTTGCAATATTTTTAATTAGAAATTTGTTTTACATGTGAAATGCCTTGTTAATCTAACCCAAAAATTAAAGAAATATTGTTTATAGGTTCACATTTGATTCTTATGAAAACTGAATATAGCAAACAATTGTTTAACAAAGGGTTAAATTAAAAGGATAAATCATATGTCCAGAAAGTGGAAGATTCCAGGTTCTAGTCCTAACCCTGACAGTTTTTACATGTCCATATTTCCCTTGGAAACTGTTTTAAAATCAAGAATAGGTAAAATATAAAAATAACTTAGAGGTTTTACTATGTTAATAGCGGAAGCAGAAGGTAAAAAAAAATGAACAGTGATCACTCAGAACAATTCCTAGGTGATGTCCTACAAAGCCTATTACTCTCTGATGTAGCATTAAGTTATAAATCATGGATATTATTAAGCAAAAGAAAAGAGAAAAGGATCTTTATCCAATTTTTCTATTCCAGCTCAAGAATTGAGGAATTTGTTTACAGAAAGTGGTTGACACTGATATGAAGAGGATATTTACAGTTGTAGAAAGTATTAAGTGTATCCAGTTGTAGAAAGTAGTTAAAGGAAGGAAAATAACAAGTGTTTAAATCTAGGAGATATTTAAGAGAGAATACCCCTTGGATATTATAAATTCCTCCAAGAGAAAATGCTAAGTTAATACAGTCACTTAAAGTACTTCAACCCTTTTAGGCCTCCTATGCCTGGTATGCGCAAAAAAATGCCAGGGTTTTTTTTACGAATTTGTATGTTTGTACTCAGAAATTTATATTACTTATTTGTTTAGGCTAGTTTTTTATATACACTCTTAATACTTACATGCATTACCAAAAGGTTCATTTATATTGTTATGCAACAAAAGGTAAATACCAAAAAATATATATGGAAGAAATTTTGCATGTAAGTTTTTAATCCACAATATGAGCTTAAAACCATTAGATCATATTTTACACAGTTTAAAAACTCAACATATTATCATATGCCTGTCTATGATAGAATATAGGTTACATATTATAACAATGATAATTATAACAAATGCTAGTTGTAGTTGTGTTAAAAGTGCTTCGACAGCTTTGGCAATTTTACATGTAGACCCCCACCAGAAATTGAACATGAGATCACTTTCACTGAAGTCAAACACATTGTCTCCTGGGCTATCTGAGAGGCCAGCTGATGCTTAGGGCATAAAGAGGGCAGGGTAGCAGGGCAGGGTACAAATTATTGAGGAAGCACAAGATGGATGTTATGATTTTGCAAAATGGTAATTTATTTTGGAAATCCTCGCAAACTATGTTTGAAATTATTTAGTGTATCATATAAAAGATAAAATATTAATGGTTACCCTTGGAGCAAAGATATCTGCAGTTTGAAACTATCCTTCTTTAGAAAAAAGAGAAATATATTAGCAAGGAGAAATCTTATTACTTTTCTGAAGTATTAAGTCTGGAAAAATTAATTCTTACTCTTTCAATATTTATGAAATTGTCAGCTTTTGCTGTATATCTTGGAGAGCCAGAAACTTCTCCACAGGGTGACAAAAATCACCAATAAACCTCTGCATTTGCATAGCATTATTTTAATTGCTAAAATTAAACTGTTGCTAATTAAAATCTACCACATAACTCCAGAAATTTAAATAAGTGATGAAATTCTATGAAGAATTTTAGCATTATCATTACATGTAATTCCTTGCTCCAAATTGATTAAACTATGAATATAAATTGATTATAGTAAATTTTGCTGCTTTGAAGAAGAGGTGGGTTGACTACCTCAGGCATTTTCAAATTACTTTTCATTTGAAATTATGAGGAAGACCTTCTCATCATAAATACTTTATAATTCTAACTTAGATGAAGCCAAGGCCCACCCAGGGCTATGGGGGATAGAAGAAGAATTTTAATTATTAACATTATTGCATTCCTTAATTATAAATTAAGAAATATCTTTATCTTCCACTCAGGCAGTGCCAAGTACTTCAACTTGGTGATAAACATGTAGGGGTTATTGGTTAGAGTCAGAAAAAAGTGGAATAATGTAAAAAACTTTCAAATTGAGAGAATAATATCATAATTTTTAATTGCAATCAAACTGTATATCATTTTCCTGTTTTTGGTCCAGTTCTATGAAAAATCCATATTTTGTTTCATTCCAGCTTCACTAATTGATCCAAACCGTTTTAGTTTTTGCATCAAATATCAGAGTATAAATTTAGATATGAAAGAAATAATGATCACAGAATTTGATCAGAATTATTTTAATGGCTCAGGTTTGTTTTTCACTGTGGTATAAATGATGTTTTTGATCTCAGTTTTCAGTTCAGTTCCTGTTTGATTGATAAGTAGAGTGCAAAAAGAGAATAGAGGCCACATAAAAAGATATGTAGTCGATAGAAATAGTGCATTTGGCAATGAAGAAAGCTGTGTAGTTGTGGAATCTGTAAACAAGAGGTGAAAAATTAAAGCAAACAAAAAGATTAAGAAATTTAGAAAGAAGAGTAGATTTCCTAGTCTTCTCAATGGCAAGAAGAAGTCACATGGGATGATGCAAGAAACTAGAGAAAATTATGAGTGGAGTGAAAGTTTCAGGATTGAAAAGTGCTTTAGAGAAGGATAAGCAATTTCTACTATTTTAGTATACCCGTAGATAAATGCATAGGATAGCCTCTGAGAATCTAGGAGGTTTCAAATAATGAAAAGCTTGATGATCTAGTGCAAACAGGCAATCATTCTGAGTGCGTGTACCAAAATTAGCATCATCTCTGACACAGAATTTTCTTCACATGCCAGCCAAAATTCCTTGAGAAAATATTACTTAATATCTTGATATTTGATTTGCAAGTGATTATATATATCATGTTAAACTGAGTTAGTGAAAAACATCTTGACAGGTATTAACAAAATATTTTAGGAATCTAAATGTAGAGGGAATCAATCAGAGGATAAATGTTGCCAAAGCAAAGGTTGTCTTGCACTTTTTGTCTGTGTTAAATTTCACTTTAATTAAACCACATCAGGAGTTGCCTTTATCAATAAAATTTAACAAATTATTGTAGCCTGGGAATAAATGTTGAGAATATTGAGGAGATGGATGACTAGGGACTCTTAGGAAGATGTTTTCTAAAATTAGAAGGATGTATGGAGGGATAGTATATGAAAGTGGGTAGCATGAGGTCATTGATTAAAAGTGATTAACTGTTTTAAAGAGCAAGATTGGCTGTTTATGGAAGTGAGCTTGTGCACCTGTGGCAGTACAGTAGTGGAATTTGGGTGTGTCAGGAGAAAAAGTGAGTACAATGGAAATAGGCCATATGAGAGGCAATAGTGCAAAAACAGGATAGTCAGTAATGGCTAATAAATGCAAGTGAGCTAGAAGAAAGTCTTTAAACTATTGAGAAAGTTGTGTTTACTGTGGATCAAACATATTGAGAGGATGGAATAAAGAAGAATAACAACAAGATATTATGAGACAGCTGTGTACCAAAAGGAAAATAGAAATATTTAGTTAGAAAAATTAGGTCTATAAGGTCTTAACTAAGGCAAGGTTGAGACTAAGATGTCCCATATTTCACAAAACCTTTCAGCAGTGTGATTAATAAAAACATAAATGAATTTGTAAATAGAAATGAAAAAGAAAAATTAAGAAGGATTTTTCTTATGAAAACTGAATATAGCAAACAATTGTTTAACAAAGGGTTAAATTAAAAGGATAAATCATATGTCCAGAAAGTGGAAGATTCCAGGTTCTAGTCCTAACCCTGACAGTTTTTACATGTCCATATTTCCCTTGGAAACTGTTTTAAAATCAAGAATAGGTAAAATATAAAAATAACTTAGAGGTTTTACTATGNTTAATTTCACAAGAATAAAAATAAAGGAAAATTAATAGTAATCATAAATGGAAACTATTGGAACAAGAGATCAGAAAATATTTCAGTGTAAAGAAATACTGCTAAATGCAGCATAGAAAGGCTGTCAACTCCATCTATATTATTATATTGTATATTATTTTTGCTGAGGTACGTGTGGTGAGGAGTAGGAGAAGACATACTAATTGAGGGAATGATGCTCTAGAAGATCAGAAAGGCATTTTTTCTTGAAAGTGCAGACAGAAATGGAGGTTTTGATATTTTTAGAAAGGGTGTTCTATAACTTAATACCGGTTACTACAAGTATTTTGAAGCATATCCATTGTGCGATTTGGAATGAGTGGATGATTGTCTTTCCTTCCAGTATTTCAATTATGAATGGAATCGAAGCTGACAGATTCAGAGAATATGAATTCAAGAGTTGTTAGTGAGACCCTGTAAGCTGAGGTTAGAATATGAAGTACTTGATGTGATTCAAGTTTGATCCAAGATTAAGACAACTTAGTAGCTAGTTCCTTAGATAAATATTGGTGCACAACCATCAAAGTGGGACATTGTCAAAGAATTAACCATATTAATTTAATTGATTATGTTAGAAAACTTGCTAGGCATCTGAGAGAATATATGGAGAAATAAACTTTTTTTACATACTTTCACGATGAGCTCTGACCACATTAGGTTATTGTTTGTGCAAACACCAAGATTATAGACAGAATTACCAAATATCATCTCCAAATTTTCCAAGGTGAGCATTGCATCATTATTTTGACTAACTTTAATAACTTGGAATACCCTATTACAATGCCTTGCAATTTTGATGGATATATCTTCAAAACATTGTCCTTGCTCCAGTTATTAATTTGCTCAAGGTTGTGGTCCATGTACTGCATACTATCAGGGAAGCAGACAACTTTAGAATCGATATTTATCTATGTCTGCAAACTGTGATTGAATCGGTACATATCTGAAACCTAACGAGAGAGATCCTGAAATGAAGGAAGTACAAAAATTGAAGAATAGAAGGGAGGGAATGAAATGATGTACAAATGTGTTTGAAGTTGAAAGGTGTATGGCAATAGGAAACAGAATTCCCAGATAGCCAGGTGGGTATCACGTTTTCCTTTGGTGAAAGCTGTTGTGGGTTCGATTCCTGGTGGGAGCCCGTGTGTGCACAATTACCTCAGCTGTCGAAGCACATTGAAAACTACAGAAAGATTCCATTGGGAACTATGGAGGATGATTTCAAGACAAAAATTATTTGCCTGCATAACTCTGAGCAGAATATAAATATTATGTATTAACTTGCTGCACCTGCCTTCAAAAATGAAGGAAAGATTTCCTTTGGAGCTTACTGTATTACACTTGTACATCGCGTAAATCCCCAAGAAAATCTATTTTCAGCTAGAGGCAAGTTCGAACCCAGTAATCAGGGACAGACAAGACGAGGTTCCTTGGATGCCTGGCAACTGGGCACCCTTATGAAGGGGTCCATTTCGCAAGGTTATTTCTTTATCTTGCAGATAGTAAACGATAAACCTGTAAGAATGTATTTTCTATTTTCTAGTATTTTATACTAAGGTTTGACTCTTTCATTCGTTGAAATACTCAAATGGGAATAGGTTTCCAACAAACTCGTTTTAATCAATGGCTAAAATTTTAATCTATCTTATTCCATCAATTTTCCTGTGTTTCGTGATCTAGAATATCTTTTATAGGTAATTTATTTATGAATATACCACATGCTTCTTACTCTGTTTAAGTTGTAGCCGATTCAGCAAACGATGTGAATAAACTCTGGAATAGCTAAAGCGCTAGAGCGTCTGAGCCGCTGTTGTGCCAATAACCAAAATATTATTGCAAATATATTTTGGTATATTAATAACGTTGCTCTCATGAGAGCAACGTTAACGTCTACTAATTTTTCTTCGTAAATTGAACGAAAAATCGAGAAATTTGATCATAGATTTCTTGATTTTAAATCGTTCAACGATAAAAATAGTATCACTGTTAATTTTTCTCTCTTATGGTGCCTCCCTCAATTTCCTACGATAATTACCAATTATTGAATTTTACAAAGGACAAAAGGTCTGCAACAAAAGGCATAATGGGCTTTGCTTGTGTGCCTCCCGGAGGTAACTGTCACCGTATGAAATTGTATTTAAATGTATACATGACGGTAATTATTAAAATGGATAGAACAACATTTACCAGGCAAAGTTAGGCTCTGTTGGGTCTCTCCGAAGCCTGATTAATCAACCACGTCTCCATTACTACAGTGAATACTGAAATGAAAAAAAACGTGAAGGAAAAAAGGTTTCGTTTGTTTACTTACGATTAACGGAGGAAATACCAAACCCCTAGAATACACATGTGGATGAAAGCAAGTGAAACAAATGCAAAATCATGAAGATGAAACAGCTTTTGATCATCAGCAGAGTATTGAAACGCGTAAACGCTCATATATAAGTACTGTGATGCCTCTAATCACGAACTTAGTTCGTTCTAGCTCGAAGTTCGTCACTCGGAAAGTTTCTTTCTCAAAACCCAGTTTTACCTTTATATCTTCTCTGTATTTTCGGTTCGTATCTCGAAATTAAATTCCTATCTAGAAGTCAAAAATTAGTAAGGAGAAGGTGCGTAAGTCGAAAAGTTAGTAAGAAGAGGTACCACTGCCTCTAAGAATCCGATTTTCATGTCGTATTACTTTCGGAGTCGAGTTCAACATGCCGCATGCGGTCTAAAGTTTGAGATTTTGAAACGTTTTTATTTAGTCGTAATAAAACTGCTCGAAATATGTGACAATAAAAAATCACTTGGTTTAAATTACTTTCTACTTTCATCAAATTATTAGATGGCATTTAGTCCGTGAATAACTTGTAAAATGCATTCGAGGAGTACTTGGTTAATACTTCATCAGACACCAGAGTGTGATGAAGCATGTTAAGAATTTGAAGTCCATACACAGGGAAATTAGTGGCACAAAGAGAACTCCCGAAACAATTGTAACCTTGGAAACGCTGAACCAAGCTCACAGAAAGATATTTTCTAATTATGCAAAGGCAAAGAAAGAATGATTCAGTGATTTGTCACTATTGACTTGATGACGAAATATCTAAATAAGGCACTATGAAGTCCATGCCTACCCACTTTCTTATCAAAACCAATGTTCACACTTTCGGTAGCATAACTACCGTCGCTATGCCGAGTTTCCTTAAACAAAAGCTTAATTATAAACAACTGTATTACATGCGTAACATCAGGTCTCTGAATTTAAGCTCTGCACTAGTTAACGAGTATATTTTTTGGGAATTTACACAACGTAGGAATAATATCTCTGAGAATCATTAGCTTAACTTCATTGCTCTTAAATTCGAACTTGGTAGCAGCGAAGATAAAAATGTTGGAAGAGCAGCTGAAGAAATACCCTGATTAGCATCAATCGAAAACTGTTTGTTTCTTTAAACTTGCTACTGTTTGTTTCCCAAGCCATCTTCCCTTGCTCTGTTTTCTCTTTCCAAAGCATTCAGCCAAGCTTAAATTCACTTTCTGCGAAGACGAATTTTCCTTCTCAAAGTATACACGCAACGAATTCTTCCTTTGCATCGCAAGAGGAGATTACGCTTTCTTTGGGAAGAAAACACATATAGACCGGATAAATCAACAGGCTGCACTTGTCCCACATGTTGATCCTATACAAATGGTCTGGAAACGACAACGCAAACGTTGAATTTAGCGTCTATTAGCTCAAGTGTTAATTCAAGGTGAAAAGGTTAAAATTACGGACTGCGATGTTAAAGACTTCAGAATTGCCTTAATAATAACATAAAATATCGCAAATATAGGGTGCACATAATGCAAAATTTGAGAAATGTCCCACTCTTGGATATGACGGGGCACCACAAGAGCATAGTCACGGCTAGATGCATAGCCAAAGGGGTGGTTTTGGGGGTTCAACCCCCCCCCCCCCCATGAGAACAAAGCCCACGATAAACGAAAGAAGCATGCGAGAGGATATCTTCTCGCAATTATACTATACAAACTACTATACTATACAAACCCCACTGGATATTCGCAGGGTACACATGTTAAAATAAATCAGTTTATACTTTCATTGGAATTTGGGCGGAAATATTCCTGCCCCTGGATTGTAGACAATGCAGTTATTACTCTATGGATCTAACCCCACCCCCATAGACAAATACTGGCATCGCTCCTGTATACTAAATACGTATTCCAACACTCTCAATCCCGGGTTCGATTCCCGGTGGGGGCCTATGTGCGAAATGACCTAAGCTGTCGAAGCACTTTTAATAATACTACTACTACTCCAACACTCTTAATTATATATCCATTGAGATACCGACTATAATCAATGGATACTCGGAGGAGATGAAACTTCTGTTGATACTTGAACATTGGTTTATGCCAGGTTGGCAAGATAAGCTCTAAATAACGCACAAATCTGAATTCTTATGAATTGATTTGGACTGAGAGAATAGTGAGGGGGCGTGCGTGACCTTTAAATCTCTGATTCCTCGCCCATAGTCTATGGCAAGGGTGGGGGATCTTTTTCCTCATCGGAAGGCGGGTTCTATTGCCATTCGGCTGAATAAGAAACCTGGTCGCATATGTGACTAACAGACACCACTTGAGTGACGTAATTGATACCTTCAAATAGTTATGTATCGAAATTTTATGAAGGAAAATTAAATAGACAGACAGACCTAAATAGAAATAAAGGCAGACCTTAATTAAATGTTTTCCATTTTATTTCAGTTTGAAGTGGTAAAGGAGATGGGGAAATAATCATTTTTAACGCGTGCTTTATTTCAATAAGTGACGAAATGGCTGCATAAAACGCCCAGACAGGCCGGATGAGGCCAATTAGCCACAACTTTCGTAACTATGGTTAGGAAACTACACAGGATCTTTAACTTTGGATTAACTCATGATGTCCACCGCAGCTTAAATGTTACTGATTCTTTCTTTACCGCGGACTTCGATAGTTTCTCTCAAGAATCCGACTGAATAGAGTTCAGCCCTGAGGTAGGTTTGGACCATATTCATTACCTAGCAATAGCTATAGAGAGGGAATGAGACCTGCTAGGCAAGATGAGGAGTGAAGTATTTTGCTTATGCCTTCCTTAGTGAACCCCACTGCCCTAAGTGGAAATTTACACATAAGTGCGGCACAATGACCCTATAAATCAAACTTTTGAAAGGATTCAAGGAAGGACGCAGGTGAATTTCATTGTTCAGCATAACTAGCACCTTCGTATCTTTCATATTTACTTAAGAGACACAAAAATCATTTCACAGACATGAAGAAATAGCGGTTCTTAAAGCCGTTATGGGATAAAAATTCCTGTTTTGTCTGTTGTCATCAATCTGAAGGTTGATTGCATCCTCATTCCCTCCACCCTCGGCTGCCAAAAGCTCTTGAGAGGGAATGAGGCTTACCAGGCAAGATGAGGAGTGAGGTACTTTGTTTATAGCTTTACTCACTGAGCACGCTTCTATAAGTGGAAAAGGTCCACGTCGATACTGCGCAACAGTCCTATGGATATTATATTTCATAGTAGTACTGTCAAAAGTGCTTAGACAGCTGATTTCGCACTTATGGTTTCTCACTGGGAAACGAACCCGAGACCGATTTTACAATAGGAGATGAGGAGTGAGGTATATCGTTTATAGCTGTACTCACTGAGCACGCTTCCATAAGTGGAAAAAGTCCACGTTAGTACTGCGCAAGAACAAAATGGATACCACTTTTCAAAGCAGTGGTAGTTTTAGCACTGTCAAAAACACTTCGACAGCTGATTTCTCATTTATGGGCTCCCACCGGGAATCGAACCCGAGACCGATTTCAGCAGATGAGATCGCGCTACCCACTCGGATATCCGGGAGCCCCAAAATTTCATAGCGTTCAACGATGAGTGACGAAGACGAATTCCATAATTCATCATTACTCACACCCGAGTAGCCTTCATATCATCACAACCATGACCAAAACTGAGACGAGAGTGAATTAAAGACGATTTCTCTCAATCCTGCACCGGAAGACAATGGAAAAATACCCCACTCTTCAAAATAGGGTAAAGGGAACAAGATAACTGTTGATGGGGGATTAAATATAGTGCGAAGAGGGTGTAAATGGACAGAGATCAATGGTTGAAAGAGGTAAAGGAGACTGTGCAGCTGTGAAATTGGATCTGAAAGTTAAGGGGGGTTGAGGAAAGAAGCTTTGAGCCAGAAATGAAGGCGCGGAGAATGAGAAAAGCGTGTGGGAGTAATGTCAAGTACATAAAAGGAAGAGTGGATTCGGGAAGGAAACATGTGAGTCAGGAAGGAGTTGAGCGAAGTGTTTACATTCCTTTTCCTTCCCGATTACCATGGCAACCGCACTCGCCACCGCGTTTAACGACGGGAAGGACGCACTCTAGCGGTAGGAAATGCAATATGATGATTATGTTCCAGACATCCTTGAGATTCACATTTGAATGTTTTTCGTAAGTCAGACGAAATTTCAAATTAAGAAAGGTTTGAAAAATCGCCGTGTCAGAACTCCTGCTAACGTATCCACATTTATGCAGATTGGTTTCATTTGTCATTTTTAACTCTGTCTTGTTCGCAGCTGTGACGATGTGATAGCTACTGAGGTATGAGTGATGCTGAAATTCCTGATTTGTTGATTGGTACCAAAAGTCTCATTGAAAGAGATCTTGTACTGCATTTACGAAGACTAATCCCTCATTCAGCATTTCGGTCGGTTGTTAAATCAAGGGCAAAAATTACCTCACTCCTCATCTTACCTCATCCCTTATTCCCTCTCCAAATATTTAGGAAACAAATGGTGGAGGGGTCGAAAAGCCAGCATGCATTCAGCTAGATGTCTTGATGCAGTTTACGGATTACAGAATGAAATGTGAGGATTATCTGATGCTATTTAAGAGCAATTACATGAATTTGCCAGGATGTTAACCAAAACTGGAATATATCATAACGACTTTTTTGTATCGAAATTAGGTTATGACTCTGACCTCCTTAATTATTCAAAGGAACATATAGAACCTTTATTGAATGTGAAGGATTTTAGGGCAAAAAAAGTTGAGAGAATTTTAAAGTTTAACTTGCTATAAGACTCCGCCATCGATTTTGATAGGCTCTCTCTGCCCAACACGGTACAAAGTCTACCTATAACTCTGTCTAATAAGAAAATGAATACCTTGTTAGTGTCATGTGGATCTTTATTCTAACTGTAGATCTTGCTAGACATGAACTAGACATAGCTGCAGACTACATGCGACATAAATTCTAGGACACCTTAAAAAAATAGTTGGCTTAAGGTTACCTATAAAAATAGGGTAATGGAATCTATAACTTTGACCAATTTACGCAAGGTACTCACCCTGAAGGCAAGTTTCAACCTTATCCCCTCAACCATTAATAACGAAAAGCCCTGGAGTGAGAATGAGGCTTACTAGTTAAAATGAGGAGTGAGGTACTTTGTGTTTAAGGTCACGATTCACCAACTCATCCATTACTATTTGCCGAAAGCCTTGAGGGAATGAGGCAAACTTGTATGATGAGGAGTGAGGTAATTGGCTTTCGCTTTCCGCACTGAGCCTGAATATTATCAACACAATAAGCTCACGTAAAAGCACCACAATGATCCAATGATTAACACCAATCATACCCATATTCCACCACTCAGATAGGAGTGGCCAAAATGAATACCATTATTCAATGTCACCCATAATTCGATATTATCACAACCATAAGCAAGACAGATGCGAGAGTAAATGAAGGATGCATTTCACAAAATCATGTACCAAGAAAGAGATGAAAAATATCACATCTATCAAGAGAGGGTTGCTGAAAAAATTGGGATTTTCAACGTTAACAAAAAAATAAGATTCTCAAAATTTCGTTAGCATACAAATCGCTTCTTCTAGTCAACCTTTCCTCCTTAACGTTTTCTCTTCCTCTCACCTCCGTTCCCCTCCCTATACTACCCTTCCCCTTCCCATCCCTCCCCTTCTGCCCCTCAGTCCCATCTCCAGACTTCCGCCTCCAGCTGTTCCAGCCCACTCCGTCTCCCTACCCCAGCGCTAATCCAGAACTTCCTCACGACGAGTAATTCACTCCAGACTCCAGAGGTGACGCGATCCTCTATTACTGGAGGCTCCAGAGACTCTCTCCACCTTCACTAGAGGCATAGGGATACCAACCACACCCTCGCGGAAGGACCATAAGGTAAAAAGAAATTTCTTTAACCCTTGGATAATCGTCTGATGGAACAATACCATAGTACAATAATTTGCTGTCCTCATTTTTGCCTTTCTCCCCTTACTTTACAACAATCATGGCGTCGATTGATGGTACGTGGCACAACAGGAGTCGCAACAATCATTTGTCATTTGTTACTGTGTTTATTAAAGTGAAACGTCATTGTTGAATATCTCAAGCAATTCAATAATTGTAACAATGCTGTGTAACAAGATGTCCCGGGTTCGATTCCCGGTGGGGGCCCAATGCTAAATGTGCGAAATGACCTCAGCTGCCGAAGCACTTCTAACAATACTACAACTATAACAATGTCGCATCATGTCTTTCTTATGGAAAATTAGAGGTTCCTCACATTCATCTTTATTAACGTTATAGTTAATAATAGGTTTCTCCTTATGCAATGTTACGAAAAGTGTTTCTCGTAGAATTATTGTGCTTCACTAACGCAGGCATATTCTGCTTATAGCGTTGACATACAACGAGGAAAGCAAGGGCAAACTACCTCACTCCTCATATTGCCCACTAAGCCTCGTTTCCCTCTCCTAGCTATTCGTAGCTGATGGTAGAGGGGATGAGGTCCCAACCAGCCTTCTGGCTGAATACTTTACAGACAGCTGATAATAAGATTTTACTCCGTCATTCAGCATTGAATTATCTGCACCCTATTAATTGCTGCATTTTAGGGAGAATGAATCTGACTTATAACTCCCTGAAGCCGCCACTGTTATTATACGAATTCTCTTGAGGTGTTGTTTGCTTTCGTTGACTCCTCAGGATACGAGGAACTCTTCTTAAAACTTGATAAAAAATGATAACTTACTCTTATATTACCCGGTTCTAATCATATCCTATATTATACGAATAAATTCCCCTATTAAGGATCACTGAAGTTAATTTAGACATATCATTAATTTAATATAATCAAATTCATTACGTAGTCGTAGTATAGTTTTCATGATTATCAGTCGTGGTAGAATTTAAAGCTAAAAATGTGAGCGGATTCCCTTAAAGATAGGTCAAGCAAATTTTATTGAATACTTTGTGTAATACGGTTAGAAATCAAAGTAAAAATTTGAAACAAATATTTATCTAGTTTAATCCTTCAGTAGAAATAAAGACCGCAAACAAGAAAAAGAGCCTGGAATGCATTTCTCATGGAACTACTTTTGAGTCGTCTAGAGTTCAACGCAGGATTTGTTGGTGAATGTTACAACGAATTTTACTGGTCAATTAGGTGATCCTAAGATTTCCATACTTTTATACTTGTGTTGTAAAGGCTTGATGAAAAAATTTGAAAAAAGGATATGATGAAAAAATTTGAAAAAAGGTATGATGAAAAATTTCGTAGAGCAAAATCATTTGAACGAACACTTTTGTAAAATAGTAGAATGAACTTTAGCTAATGCTCACTTCAGGGCCTAGTATTATTGTAGTTCGTCAAATGTTAAAGCGAAGATTATAATCAGCCTCTTACGTATATGATGAATTGGCGGTGATATTAACTATAATCATCACTTTAACTCTAAAAAAATCCATCACAATACCAGACCCTAAAATGAACATCGGTTAACGTCCATTTTAAGTATAAATTAGCGGGCCTAAGAATGTGTGCAAAGCTCATGAAGTTAACTTAAACTAAAGTCCCGGTTTAAGCCGCTTCAGAATTTTACAATATCCTGTTTGCTGCCATTCGAATATGGTGAACATACACATAAGTAAAATCTGAGAATTTCTTAGATTCTTTTTTAAAGATAATCTACATCGTTCAATAATTAAAAGCTCCAGTTTTAATATGGAAAATAGTCTATTTATATATGTACTTAAATAATTACTAAATTTCGTATAGGCTTATTGAACTTTTTTGACAGTTCTGGGAGTAACCAGTTGTGTACAACTAAAAAGTCGAAACATATGAAGGTGGCATAGTTCGTGTATCCTCAGTGACATTTCTAAAGGTGGGGAGTTTCTAAGTGATAAGTGGGTCTCATAAAAAGTCACCGATTTCCAAGGCAACAGTTGGCGACATGTATCCGTCCTTATTAACTTCAAAATAGTAGTGTCAGAAAATAGAGCAAACTGCGAGTAAAACGTCATGATTAGGGTGACCACCAATCAGATCATCGAAAGCGGGATATTATGGCTTTCCCTAGGGTATAAGCAACTTACAGAGTTCGCTTATTGAATTGTGAGTCCCTATTAAACATTCGAATGATAAGCACAGCGTGCGTAACATCTAATAAAACTCAAAAACAATTGACTGTCTTGAAATATTAAATCACATTAGCATTCTAGGCACAATGTTAAGATATCCAAGGTAACGATTACGGCTCTCACAAGCTCTTATGATTAGATATTAGCGGGAGCAAATATTAAGCGGGACGGTACTGGAGCCATGTGGGTAGCGGGACAGGCAGCTCATAAGAGGGACGGTCCAGCCTATATCGGAACGTCTGGTCACCCTGGTTATGATGCAATCCTGGATGGTGTCGAAAATTTCATTTCCTCCAATGTTGAATCTCGAAACACTAAAATTCTGGGAAAAGAGCGTTGAAAATGAAGTACAGTAATTCAAAACAAATGCAGATACTTACTTATTGCGTAGTGTTTCTGATTGTCGCTATGAGCAATCGGAAACAACAATTCCACTCAACAATCGGGAAATTTTTCAACAATGAAGACGAATTTGTATTGTATGTGACCTCATTTTCTACTCATTGTTGAAAACGAAACATAAAACCAACTCGATTTACAGCTTAAAACAATGATGTTTGTGAATAATGAATACATTAACTTTTAGCGTATCACTGATAATGGAGAGGTATTTTTATCTCAGCATTTTCGCGGTTAATTTATCGGTCATTGTGACGGTGTTTACTCCATCAACACTCAGTTTTTTTTTAATCTTTCTTCATAAAAAGAATCTTTTCCTATACATATTCTTTGTCGAAGTTTACGCTGTACTTAAAGAAATTTTTGTATAAGACATTAATTGAGAAAATATGCCAGTTGGAGCCTGATTTTCCTCAGTAACCGTAACTAAAATATGAATAAATGCAATCGCACAGAAGAATCAAAGCTAAACTTGGTAAAAAGACGCAATAGAATCTTCGTAATCCCAGAGGCCAGAAAGTTTAGGTGCCAATCCTCCGGATCATTTTCTGTTGGTAGTTGGGTGTATCTCCGTTGACTCCGTGCGTGGACGTTCTATATTTAAGCGTATCGGTGATTTTCCGGTTGAAATTCATCTGGCGATGCCGTCACTTCTTGCCCGCGTCGCTGCTGCTTCGGAATACGCAAGTGTGCCTTATTAGGCGGGGTTTTGCGATCCGCGCTGCACTTCTCAACGTAAAGAACAGCGGTATTGAAAAGGGAGCAAAGAGATACATTTATAGATCTAGATTCCGTAAGCCGTTTGCCGGCTGATGGGACTCGCGTTTGGAGGAAAACGGGAAGTTCCGGATCACCGATTTCTAGAAATTACCTTATGCGCATTTCGGAAGCAATGTCTCCATTCTCAAGGGCTCCACAATGGGAAATTAATCATTCATGACTCTTCATACTACATATTGCTTTCATACTACTATTATTTTAATTATAATCTTATTATGACTAAAAATATAAACCTAGATCAATTGTTTGAGTTAATAATTTACTTTCAGTATATTACCTATATTATAGAATTTATCGAACATTATTGACTAAACGACCACTTTCGTTGCTAGAAAGTATGGTTGAATAATAAATTACCTGAATTTTAATAATCATACATTGTTGCAAGGGTGTCCTCAATTAAAACCATTTTTTAATTACATTACAGCCTTTTCTGGTAGATATCTCGGTGAAAATCATTGTTGGAACTTTCATTGGAGGAATCCAATCGAGTAAAATATCGCTGAATCATCGTTGATTGCTGGACATGAATGATAAGAATCATTTTTCAGTTACGCTTTAAAACACATTAGTCTGCATAGTTATTTAATACGTACGATCCTCCTACTACGCCACTCAAGAAATATTTACTTTCCTTTCACAGCGAAAGTGATGATTGAAATATTCATACCAGTGATAGCTAAAAGAAAAGAAACTTGGAACACGACTGTTGATGAATTAGAAGTTTAAAAGCACTCTGTTGGCCGTATTTCGGCAGGTGGAACTCGAGTTAAGAGACAAACGGGAAGCTCCGGATTGCCGATTTCTGGGAAGTCCCAATGTACATTTCAGAGACAATGCCTCCATCATCAGGGGAGCTCCACAGAACAATTCACCTTGATCCAACATGTTATGGAGAGCAAAATGAAATGTCGGTCCTTAATATCACATCTCGAGAGCTAACTCTACTTCATTTGCTCTTTTGCGAGGTTCTAGCGATTGAGTAGCAAACGGTACGATTACATCAGCTCAGTGTATGTCTTATGTAGTTACCATCACGTTCTTTTATAGCTCACCCTTTTAAATTGTTCGCATTCCAAATGTCTCCAAGCAAATCATAGAGTATCAAAAGTATTCTCAAATTAAAAAGTTTTCCTGAAATTGACACTTTTACACTCTTAAAAATTCTAATAAAAAGTAAATAATAAGCAATTTTGCTATTAATCAGATCAGTATTCACTGATCACTCACTGACCCACAATTTTTGTGAGTTCTTTCTTTTCATAACGCCTTCTTTAGCATTTTACTCTCAACAATAATGTAGTTAGGATCACAGTTCCTACAACGGTACTAACAATGTAAACGTAACCAAAGTACTTATGAGGCAATTTAAGGTACTATTCATTGTTATGATTGTCAAAATACGTTTTAAAAGACGTATTCTTACGGATAAGCCGAGAACCATTGCGGCGATGCAAAAATAGCATTAAGGACAACCCAAAAAGCTTCATTAACCTGCTTAAAGCAATACCAACATTATAATATAAATAAAATTATTATTTTCTGCTAACAAACGCGAAAGTAAAATAAGAAACATCGCCACTTTTAAGTAAAATTCAATCGTGATTCGCTATTTGGTGGGCCCACAACATTATTTCCTAATGTTCTGGACCCTCCAAATTCTTTGATGCGATCAGAAAACCAACAGTAACAACTTAACACGTACATTTTTCAAATGGGTTCCGGAAAGTGTTTCGAAGCTTCTAGAAAAGATGCGATGTTGATCAGACCAGGTTGTGATGAAAGTTTATCAACGAAACACAGAATGAGATTGATCTTGAAGTTATAAAGCATTCTTAGACAAACGCAATTGCACAATCATGGGATGAGAGATGGACAAGTTCCGTGTCGAGCAAAACTTATTTACGAACCATAAGTAAAGTCATTATATTTACTTATAAATATGTTTCTGTGCCACTACAGTAAACAACGATTGCATTGATTGTATTCTGTTGGAACAACAATAAACAGTTACCATCGACTAGCAACGAATTTTGGCCTCTCGACCTAACAATAAGATAAACAAGCGCAATGGATTCTACGAGATCGTAATTTCGATTATTTTTCTATAACTGACATTAATTTTTCACTGTTTGAATACAATGACTCTGGCTGCTAATAGGAGATTTAAACAAAGGATATATTTACTAAATGAGTCCAGAGGAAGCACGTTCATAGATAATCTGGCCGATATGATGCGTCCACCATGTTTCATAGGCCACGTTCTGATACCGCGAGGAAGACCAGGGAAATAGATGCTATTACGAATCGATTCAAGAATTAATTTTTCCGCAAATGATTTTAGATTTAGATTTAGATTCGTACATTGCAAGCCGCCAGTGGCGCATGGCAGGGGGTGTATCAACGCCACAGACCTAACCTAATCCATTTTGATATGCGAAAGTAACCGACTAGGGAGGTTGAGTAATGATGCATGCACCCCCTGCCACACACCCAAAGTCGGCTAGAAGGGTATTTACTTACAGCCATCGGCAGCTATTATTAGATAATGTATATCAGATCTCCATATTAGACCGGAACTAAATCTTTTTTTTTTGTTTACAATCTTTGCGTCATCGTTTTGGAAAGGTATTTTGTGTGCCATTCCTAAAACCAGATTAAGTTCACTGCTCGCGAGAATAACGACATGGCATTTAGTTGAAATAAGCTCAAGAGGCGATAGAGATACAAACTTAGCGTCGCTTCCTCATGAACTTTCTTATGCTTGATTCTTTAAGACTCAACCCCTCTCTTAAGCGATAAGCCAGATACAAGCATCATGCAGACACTTCCGCCTGCAGCCTGAAATATCTTAAAGCTATTTTCCACGTTCCCTTTCAAACGAAAGTGAGGAGAAGCCCTTTCGCGTCCCATTTCATAACGCGTGTTTTGGGACTCCTGCATTCGGTCCCGCACGCTGTATCGCAGACCGTTTCATCGCAATTTTCGTATTTCAAATGTTTTATACACGCCATTAAAATGCAAGATAGTTTAGGAAGTTGCTATATGATTATTTTAGGATAATTCACGAATTAGAATGCTGATACTAATGTAATAGTGGAGAAGTACTTTGGATGGCTTCTTTCGGTCTGCCTACTCAGGCATTCCTGCGCATTTTCTGAACCAATAGAACGATGTCTCCGAAATCACGTGTTCAGCTACACGAAAAATCTACGCCAAGTCGATGGAATTCTTATGAAATTGAAAACAAAGAAATTATTTGAGATCCACATGGTAACCTTATTTAACCTTTTTGTTTGTCACATAATAGAGTTTGATTATTCGCGAATCACAAATTGTTAATGCCACAAAGTCGAAAATATTCTAGGTCCACATGGTACCCTTTTTGTTTGTCGCTTCATACAGTTTGATTGTTGGCGAATCACATATTGTTGATGTCACAAAGTCGAAAATATTTTAGGTCCACATGGTATCCTTATTTAACCTTTTTGTTTGCCGCTAAATATAGTTTGATTGTTGGCGAATCACATATTGTTGATGACACCAAGTCAAATATATTTTAGGTCCACATGGTAACCTTTTTTGTCGTTTAATAGTTTGATTGTTGGCGGATCACACATTGATATGCTGATGCCACAAAGTCGCGGCGTAAGAATGCAATTTAAAATTCAAACTGGCAGCTGCTGTTAACATTCCTGATATCTCAATTTCTTAATTTACCTTATCTAGTACTACAATTCTTTGCCAATCCGAGGAGCCGTATTTCAACTTCTTTTACGGCCTTTTCGTCCTTTTTCTACGCCAAGAATAACGACCTAACTTTATAAAATTTCTCCTCTACCTAATCCTCTAGCATTTGTTTAAATTTCCTTGAAATCTTCCCATCTTCTAACCAACAATTTTCTGGGTCAGATTGCTAAATACAAATCCGTACCCTGAAAATTGACTGCGGTCGTCTTGCAGGGGGTTTAAGCACCATGCGATCGATCTATTTATATGATTGAATTCGTTAGTGGTTCCCGGATAAACCGAGCATCTGAAAGATATATTTTAGTGTCTAACGAGCTCATTTTATGTTCATTGGAGGTAGTTTGGGGTTGATTTTTTATTACGACTTCCGAGAACTTTCTTCCTCTAAATTTATGAATCAATCTGAACCAACTCTCTTTTCTCTAACGCGTTCTTAAAGTGTGCTGGAAAGCACACGCTTTTGGGCAACTCTGGGTACTAATTATTCAGCCATATGTATATAAAAACACTTTTCAACAATTACATAGAAACCCAACCCGGGTTATTGTTGCCCGGTAACTACGTATTGTTAGGAAACTAGGTGATTGTTATGATATTTTTTTACGGAACACTTTTCAACAATTACATAGAAACCCAGCCCGCGTAATTATTGCGCGGAAACTACGTATTATTACGAAAATAGGAAATTGTTACGCCCAATTGTATACAAACACTTTTCATCAATAATAGAGAATCCCAACCCACGTAATTATTGCGCGGTAACGACGTATTATTACGAAACTAGGTGAATGTTACGCCATTTTTATACGAAACACTTCTCAGCGATAACATAAGAGTTCCAACCCGCGTAATATAGAATTCTAACCGCGAATTATTTCGTGATAACAGGGCGACTAATGCGCCATTTTATACGAAAAACTTTAAGAATAGTTATATCAAAAGCCAACCCGCTTAAAGCTAATAAATAAACTTTCGCGGGAGGTATGAGATAGACTAATGCCCGCTTCTCAAGCAGGAGTCACAGATCGCGCAAAGAAAGCTGCCGGTGGGCATTTCCTTGTGATGATATGTATGATGAGGAGTGTGGTAATATGCACTTGCTCAAACTGCATCAGAATGCTATAAGTAGAAATTCTGCAGTGTAACAATATTATTTCGTGGAGTGCTGTCTCTTCTAACAGTCATCATCTCAAGGCAGGTTGGATCCTTAACCACTCCACCATTACCTACCAAAAGCTTCGGAGAAGGAATGAGGCTTACTAGGGAAGATGAGGAGTGAGGTAGCTCAATTCCTTTCCTCACTTAGAATGCAATGAGTGGAAAGTGTGCATAAAGGGGAACACTATGACCATATAAATTACATTTATCGTAATATTCAACAAGGAGAGATCCTAATTAATTCCACTACACTGCATCATTCATTCGTCAGTAGCTTTCATGTTATCAAAGCCATGAAGACAGAGACAAAAGTATTCGATGAACTTTCCTCTATGCTGAATGATAAGATTAATCAGAATTGCTTGATTTGTCTGCGTATGGTAGCAGTAAAATTTTATAAGCAAAATATATAATATTAAAATAATAAATAAATAATTAAAATGTATTTCAGCAACTCCTATTCATTTAAACCATAAAACAATGGTTGGTAGAGCTAATACCCAAATACTCTTCGATGAGAATATTCCTCTGAAAATTCTTTTAGCGTCTTAAAGTAGAGTTTATTTTGGTGTATTTTTACGCGTTATCAGAAACAACTCTAAACGAAAACACTCTCGGCTTATAAATACCAACGGGAGGAAAGCGAATAAAGATGGAACGTGGAGCAATTCGATTGGAGTAAGAGAAATCGCCTCTATTAATACGATGGCATGATACTCTGAATCCGTTTCGCTGCCTTCGTAAGAACAGTAAATAAAAACGGAAGATGAGCTATTTCGTCCCTGTCTCCATAGTTACGTGAGAAAAATGCAAACAAAATCCCACGTTCATTTCCATCGGCAGAATTTTCGTCTCACTTGTTCAGTGCGCGAGTATCAACAGAGGTTTCATCTTCCTATCCGTTGATTATAGTCTGTATCTTAATGGATGATAATTTAGAGGGTTGGAATTAGTATTCAGCATACAGAGGCATATACGGAATTTGTCCAGGGATGTTTAGAGCCTTGGAATAAATACTGCATTGCCTACAACACAGGGACAGGAATACATCCTTCCTATATCTAGCGGAAATATTAGCTGATTTATTTTAACATGTATACCCTGGGAATCTCCAGCGATTTTTGTATGACATAATTGCGATTGGCCATCATCTCGCATGCTTTCGTTTGTTGTTGGCTCTGTTCTCATGGGGAGGTTTGAACCCCCAAAACCACCCCCTTGACTACGCCTCTTGTAGTATACCAATACCCGGAATTACGCGAATTCGCAGTTGCGCGGTTCTTGATTTTCCTCTCCCGTTTCGTCCCTCACATACGCAATTGTAAACTTTATAGAAGCTCTCAGCATTAATGAAAAGACTTACGAATATTACAATGCAGACAGCCACAAAGAGTCGTCATAGTAACAGAGCAAGGAATATCGGACGCATAGACTGTTGGGACTCTTAATTACGTCACATTTGAAACAACAACAAAATTTGAGAATGCAAACACATGTCTTTACACTCGCGAACTATACAATCGCGTATTTTTACTGACGGTGTGAATATTCTGAACGTTCTAATTAAGAGAAAAGTATTTCTTACAATGCGATATGAATACATATTCAGATTGCCTGTTCCTTCACTTCAACTTATCTATTTTTCTCCGTTGTTAATTAAATGAATTGTTTGGCTGACTCGTTGCCATAGCAGGATGAATTAAACTGTCTTAATTGTCGTTAAAAATTGCCTCGATGGAAATAGAAAATTATCCCGAGAATATATGAGTAAATAGTTGGCGGAATAACGTCTATTGCACTGCATAAATTTTCTTGAGAGTAAGTAGCGTGTTAGTTAACAAAACTTCTTCATGGCTCAACCCGATAGGTCGTTAGCTTCTAGTGCAAAAGTTCCTCTATCCTTAAAAGAGCAAAACTCAACCAATGGGCTTTTTTTATTTAAACCGAGGGTATCCAAATACCGATTCAAGAGCCGCATGCGGTCCTTTTCCCACCTCCTGCGGCCTAGCAGTAAATTCTTACCAGAAAGCCTCGTTCATCTTCCTATTCTACAGATCGACAACCGAAATTGCGAAAAAGAAATTTAATTACAACATTAGGAAATGAAAACCACGATATATTAATGCATCAATGGAAAAATGGAGGAATTTTATTAATAATTAACTAATTGCGACTTACTGGGCCACCAATAAAGCGTGGCAGACAGTCATTGTAAAACGAATGAGACGTAGAAGTAACTATTTTTATTCAACGAAAATGCACATTCAGTCGCTTCATTACTTTGGGATCCCGTTGACCGTTAACTTCTGAATGTATATGTGGAATATGCAAGGTTTAAAGTGTGAATAGAAAAGAAAGACACCAAAATTAATATGAAATTAATTAAGACCCTGAAATAATATGATGTTAATCTGCGCGATAACCCAAACCCCGAAAAAACGACAGAACTTTCTTTATACATCTCATTCTTTATGAAAAACTCCCTTAGTCACCCATATGTTTTTCTATAACCATCCATCTGTTGATTAATATCTTATTTTTCGCTTTCTTGGTCGTGACAGTACGTAACTCTCTCACTGTTCTTCGGCAAAATCGGGCTGATTTAGAAACACTGCTGCACGAACCTGCGGTTTGTCATCGTAGCTAGCTAAAATCTCAGAAATTCGCCTCCATTTTGTACTGTATACCTTTAATATTTACCATTTAAACTTAAGGAATAATGCATTAGCTAAGTTCAATAACCGCCTTGGTAGTCAAGGGGACGGGTTGTTTGTAACCACTAAATTTTACAGAATTTCCATCTTCTCTATCAGAATTCTCTCAATTTCGATTCTAAAACCATAGACCAGGGCCAAAATAACTATCTTAATTCAATGCATTTTCTTTCGGCGCTTGTCTCGACTTCACGCAACTATTCTTTCGTACTTTAGTTTTGCAAAATAAATAAGCCCTGCAAGCGATAAAAGTTAACGTTACATGTATTTCTTATGGGAACTCTTTGAATCGTTAAAGGTCTAATCGGGAACCTGTTGGCACTGCATAGAAAGCCTACGTGGCGTGGCATACAGAATACAGAATGCAAGAGACGAAAACCCACTTTATGTGAATTTCTTATGTAAACCATTCCATACTTTTTGGAGTCGACCTGGGAACTATTACATGTATAAAACCTTCACAGCATTAATCTCCGTGTTACAAAGGTCAACTACACAAATTTAGGTACTCAGAATAGATTAAAGGTTCTTGCAGAAAAGATACGTAATTGTAGATTTTCAGGCAGATTTTCAGAAATACCGTAAGAGAAACTAAGTTAGCTATGTGTGTGGTAGTTTGCATAATTTCTTGCAATGTTTATAGGAATAATAGAAATGACTAGAACTAAGGCGAAGAAATCTGCGGATCCCGAAGTCTTTATAGGAGCTAATGCTGGAAGAAAAACGTTTCACACATCAGAACGGTACAGATCGGAACTGGGCGAAAAGCAATGCAGAAGCAAAGTTCAAGAAATAGAAATAGATTTGGCTTTTCCGGCGGAAAAACGTCTTTTAGAGAGCTAGGAAATATCTGCTTTAAAAATATTGAGAGGCTATCTTTCGGTGCATCGCTCCACCCAAAATAATCTCCATACCACGCCCCTTCTCAACTGTAGCTTTACCCTACACATTTCCCTCCTTCCCCCTTTCCCCCGAACGCCTCTACCCTTATGGATACCCCCCCACCCACTATACCCTCTTTTCCTCCCTTGAAGATATTCCTGGCCCAACCATCTTCCCTACCCTCCGCTTGCGTTTTCAGCCACCAGAAACGCTGGAAAACTCCTCAGTTTTTTCTCCCACGCCTCATAAACGTGATTTCGTGCAGTAGAAAGGCATCCGGTATGAAAAATCTCTGATGACGTATTTAGCCGTTGGTTTGCAGATCTTTAGCCCTATGCCTCCTGAAAGGATATAAAGAGACCCCCGAATACCATAGACTCGGGTTTGATTCCCGATGGAGGGCAATGACGTTCATCTAGTTCACCATGAAAAAATTGGGAACCTACCTTAATTAATATGAAGCGGGCCCCGAAGGTCTAAAGCAGCCAATGTGGGAGTCTATTAGTTGCCCACGTATAACCCGGAGTGAACGCCGCCTTACAGGTCCCTCAAAGGGATGCAGAGGCACTGAAGGAAAAGAAAATAAATAGGCTAGTTGATTTCAAAGTGTTCAAATAATTCTTTAAATTCTCTAGGATATATGCATACAATTTCTACTTCAAAGATATAATGATTTAATAATGGAAAATTATTGCGGACCTAACCCGGAAACCGAAAAGCCGTCATTTCTGCCGGATTGAAAACAGAACCCGAATCGAAAAAAAATTCAAATTCTCGAACACGAACCGGAAACCGTTATTTATTCCGCTACGATTTTTGGATCCCAAAAATGCACATTTTACTTAGGCGTAATTAGAGGAAGGGTGACAAAACATGTTTAACTACGACTTGCTAGTAACTATTAATTATTTTTTAGTCTGAAAGTTATTTCAATGTGGTATAAATGAAAATAAGCTAAAAAATAATAAAAAAAACACTTTAAGAATGATACAACATTACAATTGTCAGGGCGAAAACGACGATTAGAACCGGTTAAATGTTGGCGGAAGGAGCTAAACCGGAATTTGGAACCGGAAATTTTGTTTACTTATTGTACCGGAACGAAAAACGTTATGGTTTGATACCTTGATGTCGATCTTTCCCTCCAGAGTCAAAATCTCGCAACCCCTTTCATAAGAGCTGAATGGTTTTCGCTCTCACGAAAAGAATTGACGTCTGATATTTTTTTCATGCATTCCACATAAGCCTTCCGAAGATGGCCTCGAAAAACATTCCGTCGGTCATCAAGTAAAGAAGTAAGGGTTTTCACAGCAGAACTCTGGCTAATTGGAGAGCTTAATGGTATCGTCCCTCGATGACTTAAATTAAGGACAATCCAATAAATTGGGTCCAGCTAACATAGATAATTGCTGAAAATATCGTGCGGTATTAGATCAGGATTAAATGTCTGCCCTTCATTGGGATAGAGACACTTTCGACTGTTTCAATTGCTGAGATTTTCTACTTTCGATAAATTACCCATTAATTGTAATTGTTGAAGTTTAAATTTTCAATTTTTGACATTTTAACTTTCTATTGTTGTTACTTTATCTCCTTTAATTGTTGTCGTATCTTCAAATGAAATTAAAACAATCTCGTTATAATAAAAGGGCCGCGTCCCTTTTATTAGAAAATACTATTAACAAAATTATAACGAATCAAAAGATTAGAAATCATACTAAAATATGGCATAATCGGTTTTTTTCCCGTTTCCTTCAACCACGTCCGTATCGCAGCAAACTTGAAAGTTTTTCAGAAAAATCCGAGAACATCCTTTTCTGTGAAAGGTTTGACTCCCTGTATCTCTTTGACGCGTACAAGTAACGAAAAATGAAAGACAGAACAACAAAGTTCACTCTTTTCTGGATAACTATGCGAAGTTTCACGTTCCTCACTCTAAAAAAACCATTTTTGGCTTCTTGGCCAACTTTTTTTCTCGATTCTAGCCCACTGTGGGCCGTTAGCTCGTTATTGTCGTAGTTGCTAAGGCGATAATGAACAATTTTCAATCTTTGCTCCTGAGTAACGTACATTCAGTGTGTACCCCACCAGAGCCGTTCTTGGTGCAAGGTATGCATCGCACTTTTCACACACAGGCTTCATCTAAATGGCGGCAACAGAAGTGGTGCCAACCATTATTATTATTACAACAACATTATCTATTGTTTCCTGTATTATAAACGCGTGTTATTTAGGAAAGATTACGATGTGAAATCAAAGATCGGCAACCATTTAGAGGAAGGAATTGCGGATACTCAAGGAAGGTATATTTCTGCAGTGGATTTAATCGAAGTCATTTATGTTGAAAAAGTTTTCATTAAAGACGTTCATATTTAGTTGCGATAGCTATCAAATCATAACGACAATTACGATGCCAGCATACGGAATCTGCGTAACTAATTGCTACTGATGTTTTGAGAGCAATGTAAGCTGGGGAACGAAGTCATAAAACACTTTTTTTTTTCAAAGTTTTACAAAATAATTTTGACCTGTAAATCAGGAAACGTGGGGTTTTGGTGCAATATTTCATTTAAGTGGCGGCATGCTAAGTTTGCACCAGGGCGGCGTATGGGCTGGGTGTGGCTCCGTACTCCACTACTCTAACGTTAACGCCCCGTTGATTGCAGGGCCCTGAGGCGGTAGGTTAACTTGCGTATTGTCTGTGACAGACTGTTCGCGCTATACATCCCCGGTATTCTCCAAGTAAAATGATTGCTTTTGTGAATTGTATAACCTAGCTGAGGCGCCGGTATTTTCTGTTGATAGTATTCTGAAATAACAACGTGAGCGGAAGTTTATATGCAAGGAAGAGTGTAGCGAAGTCGGTATTAAAGCTCAAGCTGAAGGAGAGCCCTCCACCTTGGGGATAACATTTTTATTTAAAGATTTAGCATTCATTTGATGTCCGGTATGCTGAGCTACAGACTCAAGTTGGTATGAAAGTGGATTGTAACTATCGATTATTGTTTTCAAGTTTGGTAAACGGACGTTCTACATTAAAATGGCAGGAGGTTGTTAACAACAACGCCTAATTCGTATTAATAATAATAATATTCATTAATGCCCTTTGGCAGAAAGCCACTTAAGGACAAAATCAAAAATATATCAAAGAAATCCATATACATTGTCGCAGTAAAACAAAAATAATAAATACTTATGATACAGTTAAGAATAATATAATATACGTACAATTTAAATTACAATATACAATTGTACTACAGTGTCAGAAGATACGAGAAAAAATACATATTTAAATTGGCGTAAACTCCTTGCATTTCTTATACTATTTGGTATGGAATGCCTAAGATTAATTGCAGAGACAAAAGATCTTTGGAAAGCGGTAGTTTTGAGTGAGGAATAGTAGAAGTTATAGTCAGGAGTCCTTGTGCTCAGGCGGTATCTCAGTGAATGTTAATGAATCTAAAAATCTTTAAATTAAAAAGGTACTTTCCACCTTCTAATATAAATATAATAATATAAATAATTTTGTTATACACGTCCTATTTTACGACGCACTACTAAGAGAAATCCAAGACCATTAATTACAAGTGAAACAAGCTGAAATACTTGGTGTTCTCCTGGTATTAAGCAAGAATAATTTTAGAATCGTTAAAATTTTCCATTCACTGGAAAACGCAAGCCATCTTTGATTGCTTACGTGACTATTTTTCCAATCAAACTTGTTAGAACGGGGCGGAATTCAAACACCAATTTGACATAACAACGGTATTGGTAGTTATGACGACGCAGCGGCTTCGTTCAAAAGAGACAAATGTTGACCAAATTAAGGTATAATTTTTCAATTTTGCCTGGTTTTGACAAGTAAGCAAAATTCGGAGTAAAATAAGAAGACTTCGATGAATTCCCAATCCTGAGGTTCGAATTTCTATCTAACTCAGTCATTATTACTTATTAAAAATTTACGAAATAAACCCTATAAACGTTATAAAATATATAAATTACCCTTCAAGCCGCCAGTGGTGTAAGTAGAAAGGAGAGTTTCCTTTAGGAAGGGTCTTTTCAAAAGACCGAACATAAAATCTCGTATGAAAGATGGAAAGTAGATAGTTGTCAGTGTTTAATAACGTGAAAATATTTTTTTTAACCGTTCCATCTCTCTGTGAACGCTTTCAAGTTGAAGTTAGATAAAGCGTTCCCGGGTTCGATTCCCGGTGGGGGCCTACGTGCGAAATGACCTTAGTTGTCGAAGCACTTTTAACAATACTATACTATACTGAAGTTAGATGTTTGAATGCATTAATACGTACTAAGCTTTAAAGTTGATAAAAGTAGTCCATATTTTAATGTATTTTATTCTTGAATCGTAAAAAGTTAAGTTTCACTATTAAACTTCCCAAAGGACATTTTAATTACGTTTATTGGACAGGGTCGCATGCGAGGCTATCTAATCACCTCGACTAAAATAACCAACTGAATCGATTAAGACCTTTCGTAGGTCTCCATATATTTTGCTTCCCCTATTCACTCCCTTCAGATGCTCATTTATTATCTGAAGGAAGCTACCCACCTCTGCATATACTCGAGCTCAATCATTATCTCACATATCGATGAGTTATAATTAGATTAGTGACCTATGAAACTGCCCACCTCCTCAGTGTTTGTGAGTAATAATAGATTATAACTAAGTTCTAAGTCACAGATTTCCAAAATACAACGCATTTTCTTCATGAAGAGACACATTGAATGTTCCCATGACAAATCAGAGACTAACAATATAGTTTTATATGCTCACGATAACCTAACTAACTCATGAATGTCGCGGTGTATATGATATATCTCGTACTTGAGCCCCGTTATAATATTTTCTCGTAAGAAGATTGGTTACAACGCAAACAAAGAAATTGGAAGGTACAAAATGAAACTATTACCTAGAAGGTCAGAAAATCTGTTTCCTTTCCGTTATTTCCTGACCTGGTCCCACCTCTGAGGCACGAACCACCGACGAAACGGCATTTGGAGTGTTTTTAACCTCTAATTGTTTGCAATGTCTACTAATCACTAGAATTTTATAAAGTCAATAGTCATTATTACTGTAGTCAATGATACTGAAGAATTTTCCTTCGGCGTTGGAAATGTAAAGACAAGCAAATAAGTCCAATGCTTTGGTGCCGGCGTACTCGATCAAAATAGTAGTAGCACTGTTAAAGGTGCTTCGACATCTAAGGCTATTTCGCACGTTTGTCCCCACCGGGAACCGAGGACCGCTTTCACCAAAATCGAACGCGTTTCCCACTTGGCAATCCGGGAGACCTCGAACAAAATAATCCAAAGCAAAACTGGGCAAATTTTCTTCTTTCATAAAACATCCCCACTAAACCAACCCACACTGCCCATGGTGCTCAATTACTTTGATACTCATATGGCTTGGAGATCAGCTGCCTTACCATTAGATGCCCTATACATCAATAAACAAAATGACATGAGTGACTCATATTTATTTTTCTTTTGAATAATTTAAGGGCAATCATGGGGCTCCTGGACGAATGCTGTTTAACACTCACCATCATCAGCATCCTCCTCTTGGCGCTCGTCTTCTGGTGGTTTTGGATGAAGCCGATTAGCAACTGGAAGAAACGTGGTGTTCCATGTATTTCGGCAAACCCACTTACGGGTAGCCTGCCTCTCTTCTTCTGGAGATCATTTCTCGGAGACGTCTACGCCAGAATATACAGGGAGCTCGATGGCAAGCGTTACGGTCTTTTTCACATGTTTTCTAAACCTACGATAATGGTCCGGGATCCGGAGATAATCAGAGATGTTTTAGAGAACAGCTTCGACAGTTTTCACGACAACGGCTTCGAGAAGGAAGACCCAGCTTGCGAGCAAAACCTGGCCTTCATGAAAGGTGAAGACTGGGAGGGTCTTCGTGATACGCTTGCGAGCACCTTCAGCTCCAGCAACGTCAAGCAGCTCGCACCATTGATTCTTGAAGTCTGTGAGGTCCTTGAAGATTGCGTGTCTACCAGAGTCGACTCGGTTCTGGACCTTCTGGAGACAGGGCAGTGCTACGTGGCTGACGTACTCTCTTCCATCGCTTTCGGGACCAGGGGTGATTGTCTTCTGAACCCAGCAGGAAAGTTTCGAAAGATGGCTGGCAAGATCTCAGACATTTCTTTGCTGCGATTGCTGTTGGTCTCAAGATGCCCATGCATGCTGAAATCTCTGGTGAGAACGTCTCCAAAGGCCGTGAGGTACTTCCATAGTCTGGTGGAGGAGGCAATCAGATTGAGGGAGGAAGAAAAGGTTAAGAGACCCGACTTTCTTCACATCCTGGTTGAGTTACAGAAGCAAGGAAAGCTGGGAATGGGGGAAGATGTAACTGGAGAAAAGCAAGCGACTTCAGAGGGTAAAGGTATGTCTTTATCTTTTATCATTTTAAGTAGTTTAGCAAATCTATTTTCAATTCTTAACTAGAGCAAGAAAAAAAGCAAACAAACATTCTAACCCACCCAACAAAAACTCCTTTGCTACTTACTCACCTTTAGATAACACTAATGACGAAGTGGAGTCCTCATCCACTATAGAATGAGGACTCCACTCTTGTTTCCCACAGGAGGATGAACTGCACCCTCAGAAAATTTCATTATGAAAACCAAAGCAATATAATTAACTGCATCACTCATAGAAATTGTTGCTTACACAAGTTAGAATGGTAAATGGTAGAAACAAGAATAACACAATCTTCATATTAAATTATAACATATAAGGTACCTTATTATTTAATTAACAGTTAAACATGCCTATAAGGCTCTTACATCACTCAAATACTTAAATACTTCTCATGTAAGTCATATATATATATATATA